>PVIR01004362.1:0-79820 GCA_004026965.1 Petromus typicus | reverse complement strand
CCATGAGCAGCTGAGAAGAATGTATATTCTGTCTTTGTGGGGTGAAATACTCTGTAGGCATCTATTAAGTCCATTTGCTGAAGAGTCTGGTTGAGCTCCAGGATTTCCTTAGTGACTTTTTGTCCAGTCGATCTGTCTCTTTGTGACAGTGGGGTATTGAGGTCCCCTACTATTATTGTATTGGAGTTTATCTGGTTTTACAAGTCCGTTAATATTTGTTTTATATAGTTGTGTACATTAGAATTTGGAGCATAGATATTTAAGATTGTGATTTCTGTCTCTTGGATTTTTCCCTGAACTAAAAGATAGTGTCCATCTTTATCTCTCTTTATCAGTTTTGGCTTGAAGTTCATTTTGTCTGCAAATAAAATCGCCACTCCTGCTTTCTTGCTTTTCCAGTCGCATGGAGTATTGTTTTCCATCCCTTTACTTTTAGTCCATGGGTTTCTTTCTGAATTAGGTGTGTTTCTTGTATACAGCAGATTGTAGGATCTTGTTTTTTGATCCACTCTGCCAGTCTGCATCTCTTAATTGGCACGTTGAGTCCATTGACATTAATGATTATGACTGATATAGGTAAATTTAGTGCTGCCATGTTTTCCTGGTCTTGGCTGTGTTATTGTACTTCTGCCCTTTCCCCATCAGTTTCTTGTTTGGTCCCATGGGTTGACTCGGTTAGGTCTCATGGATTTGTAACTTTCCTTATTTTTCTCCAAGATATTCTTTAGAATGTTTTGGAGCACGGGTTTTGTATTTGTGAAGTTTTTCAGGTGTTCTTTGTCATGAAAGTATCTTATTTCCCCATTAATTTTGAAGGATAATTTTGCAGGATACATCAGTCTGGGTTGGAAGTTGTTTTCCTTTAGGGCTTGGAAGACTTCACTCCAGGCTCTTCTTGCATTAAGTGTTTGAGTTGAGAAGTCCGCTGTGATCCTAACGGGCTTCCCTTGGAATGTAACTGTTTTCTTTTCTCTGGCTGCTTTCAGTATTTCATTCTTTTTTTGAATATCTGGGACTTTTATGATGATATGCCTAGGTGTAGATTTCTTCATGTCATGGACATGTGGCATTCTGTATGCTTCATATATTTGTATGTCCAATTCTTGACCTTTTTCTGTGAAGTTTTCTGCCATTATCTCTGTGAATAGCTTTTTGATGTCTTTAGCATTGTCTCGTGCTTCCTCAGTGACTCCAATCAATCTTATGTTATTCTTCTTTGAATCATCTAGGAGCTGTTGGATTGCCTTTTCATTATCGCTTGCTTTTTTCCATAGATTACGCCTTTCCAGTTCATTGGTTGAGATCCTGTCTTCTAGGTCTGAAATTTGGTCTTCTGCCAAATTCATTCTATTGCGCAAGCTTTCATTTTCTTTCTTAATTTCCTGGGCTTCTGCTTGTAGGTGTTTAAAAGGTTCCAGTGCTTTTGCTATCTTTCATTCTATCAGCTCCATGATTTCCTCTTTAGCTTTATTAATCATCATGTTGACAGTATCCAATATCTCTGCTTTCATCTCAGAGATCAGTTCTGATTTCCATTTTACTAGATCTGCTTTGGTTACCATTTGTGAGGGCCCTGGAGACTGGGCTTCACACTTCTCTATCTCCCTTCCCCCTGTGTTACTTGGAGGTGACGATCTTTGTGTCTGAGATTTGGAGTGTTTCCTCATCTCTGACCTGCCCTGTTTTCTGGCGCTGTTTGTTGCAAGTTACTTTCCTTTTAATAGTTAGGAACCTTAAAATAGCAGTGTTTCCTGGGTTGCTCTTTGCAGTCTGTATTGGGACCAATATAAGCTGACTTGATGTGCTTCTGCAGTTACTGTGGAGAAAATCAGACTCTGACCTGCTAACCTCAGTCCCTGGGTGCTCTTCCGGTGCAGGCCTGGAGGCCAGTAAGCTCTAACCCCGGTGCAGATTCAGTGACACAGACTCGGTGCTGCAGTCACACTTCCCGAGCCGCCTGCTGCTAAACTCAGTCCCTGGGCGCTCTTCCGGTGTGAGCCTGGAGACACGTAAACTTCAAACCCGGTGCAGATTCAGTGACGCAGACTCGGTGCTGCAGTCACCGCTTCCCGAGCCGCCCGCTGCTAAACTCAGTCCCTGGGCGCTCTTCCGGTGTGGGCCTGGAGACCAGTAAGCTCCAAACCCAGTGCAGATTCAGTGGCACAGTCGCCGTTTCCCGAGCCGCCCGCCGCTAACCTCAGTCCCTGAGTGCTCTTCCGGCGTGGACCTGGAGACAAGTCTGGACTCTATGATTATAAGAGGTGCTCAAAGTGGTGGCCGTGAGCTTGCAGACATATATTAGGACGATGAACTGCTTCTTGAGTATCCTTGGTCATGGAGACTACTGCTCCTACAGTTTCAATTTCTTCTCTAAGGGCCAGCAATATAGCGGGTTTTCTGATATATGATGTCCTCTAGGTCTCCCGAATGAGAGTGACACCATCAGTTGAAAAATTATCATATTATTTTTCTTTTTCCTATAATATGTGTACACACTTTTGGCAGACTCTGTGTATTATTATCTTTTAGTATTTGGTATTTTAGGTTATCCTCTGTTCTTTGGTCTTTTGCAACTTAGGAAGATTTTTATTTTTATGCAAATAATTACCTTATCATTTTATAATACAATACTCTAGATTCTTGACTTCCAATTTTTAACTGTTAATCTCTTACCATTTAACTATTAGAATTAACTAGTAATCTCTCCTTTGCACTCCCATTCTCCTCCTTGCCTTCTCAGTGGAAGGAGGATCATCGTAAACAAGAGGCACTGATAAAGCAATCAAGGACTCAGGCTTATGCTCATAAACTTCTCCAGACAGCTGTACAGTGTCAGCATGATGACCGCAGTTGTGCTTTGTGTTTTCTTCCCTCTTATGACTGTCATTTAGCTACTTAAGTTCCCGTCTACTTATGTCCTATCTGTGTTCCTCTGGTCATTCCAGTGGGTGGAACTCCTTCCCAAAGGCGCGTGGTAACTTCAGTCCTGTATTCTTGCACATTGAGATGATTTACCTGTTAACTTTATTATTAAAGGAGAGAGTGCCTAGAAATAAAGTCTATGGCTCACATTTTCTTTCACTGACATCTTAAATGCATATTTAGTTGCCTTCTAGCATGAATTGTTGCTGTTGAAAGGCTTGGTTTCAATATGAATTTCTTTCCCTTGTAATGACCCAATCCTTGCCAAGTATAAGGACACATGTTTGTAATCTCTCCAACTTAGTAGGCTGAGGCAGGAGGATGCCAAGTGTAGGCTCAGCCTGGGAAATTTAACAAGATGTTACCTTGAAATAAAAAGTGTTAGGGTTGTAGATCAGAGTTAGAATACTTGCCAAGCATATCTCAAACCTGTACTGGATTCCATTCTCAGTACAGCAAAAACATACAAAAATAGATTTGATCATAAGTTTGAATCATTTATACTTAAATGGACATACCTTGAGAATATCCTCATAAGTGAAATAAATGGGGCACAGATAGGTACATATCACATCTTTTCTCTGGTATGAGAAAATAAAGATGTAAATGAGTTCTAGAATTGTATGTTATATATTGTGAAATAGAAAAAACTCAAAGTGAAATAGGGTGAAGGGAAAAAATAATGAGATTATAACAAAAAGAAAGTAAACAAAGTTTATGTATATAGGGGGGGTGGTAGGGTGGGTAGGACTATGGGAAAAAATGAGAATTAAGTTGTGTCTTATACTGGTACAAATTCTCATTGTGGAGTGCAATCATGATGTGTATATGTAATATACCCATAAAGATTTCAAGAAAAATAAAAATTAAAAAATAGATTTGATCCTTTCAAATGAATGGCTATAGATTATTTTTCATTATTTGTCATTTTACTAGAATGTTTCTTAAAACCCACAATGTCTTTATTAGAATATGGTCATTCATTGTCAAAGGAGGTACCTTATTTGTCCCTTCAATTTTTTGTTAAGATCATTTCTAATTTCAGGTAATTAAGTTTCAAAAAATGTGTAAATACATGACAAGATTCCTCCAGGGTCTTTGTAGGGGCCACTACTAGCACTGAGCTATAATACCAAGTCTTTGTAAAAAAAAAAACACAACACCTTCATGAGGTCATCAGGATTAATAATTATGATTCCCACAGAGTGCTGAGCCAAGGGATTGCTCTAAGTCCCATGAATCCTGAGCTATAAGAAGAGACATTCACATCCAGGTGGACCCATTACTGAGCTCCAGGCATGTCAACAGTAGGATAATCCTACAAGCCTAGACCAGGTGATTCCCCACTCTCGGATGCCATGCTTATTGGGGGCTTTGTCTGGGGCATCTTTACACAGTAGTCCCAGTCCATGAATGTTTATTCAGTGGTCAGTGTGTGTCCTGCACTATATTAGTTACTTACAAAAAAATTAGACAATGTGAGTCAAAGATATCGAACAACTTCCAACACAAATGAATTGCTATCACCACCACTGTTATGTGCAGACATCAAGGGTGACCTCAGATCTTTGTGTGTTCAGTGACCAGTCCTGACTCTGGATATTCAAACTTCCTGCTGGCTTTTATTTATCTCCTAGAATCTCTTCTCCTTCCTTTTGTAACCACATTCTTATTTCCCTCCTGGGAAACAACCTCTATCAAACTCATTCCTTATTGGACATTTGACCTCATTTCTGGTGCAGATTCAAGCCTACATCTAAGAAAATTTCCACATAGATCATATTTCCTGGGACACAGTGATTCAAGGATGGGCATATGACTTGTTGGAAGCCACAGATGCCAAAAGACTTCTTTTGAGGACCCAGGGAAAGCTACACTCATTATTTCTGCTGAGATAAAAGCACTCTGGAGATGCTGTACTCTTCTGGGATATGAGACAAGACTGTCCTGAGATGAATAACAGAAGCCAAGGGACAAAATGGGTAGGAACAGGTCTAGAAATCATGTAAGCCATGCTTAAAGACATCCACATTTCAGGTATATGAATCAATAGATCCCTTTTATCTCTGGCCAGTTAGGATTGGGTTTTATCATTTATAACCAAAACAGTTTTAAATGACACAAGATCTGGCCTTGCTTTTCCTGATTTTATTATCTTGTGAATGTGCTCCATAATTCTCCTGTTTTTTGCGTTTATTCAAGTCAACCCATCTATCAGGAATATTCCTACATATCTAAATTCTCTCTGTTTTTTCATGATTTAGGTCAATTAACATCTTTTCTAGAAAGAACTCTGTAAGGTATTCATAGAGAAGGAGGAATCAGCTCAACAACTTATCCTCAAATGGCTTCTCTGTGAATTTCCTATAACTTTGTAAATGTTTTTAAATTTTTTAAATTAACCATAAATAGATTTGAGCTCTTTGATGAGTTTGTCATCAGTAGAGGAAACATCATAATGGGTATTATAATAACACTCTTTCTGCTGGACTAAGTTGACAACAATCCTATGTGTCTACTCTCTCAGCAAAGACAGTGAGCCCCTTGGTTATGGAAAAAATACCTAAGACTTAGCCAAATTCCTGGCACATAGTAACTCTACAGATGTTTTCTGAATGAGCAAATAGACAGAGTTGGCTCCTGCACACAGTCATCTTTGGCCAGGTTGCATGTGAAAATCCATATTACAGATTTTTTTTCTCTACTTTATGAGATATAAGAACAAGTTATTAGTGTTCTGGGATCTGATAACTCTATTTGATCATTAGAGGAGTAAAACGGAGATTTTCCATCAGCTGGGATAACTTGGCTTCCTCACGGTGTAGCTGGATAATTGAAGATCCATGAAAGACTAATGGGTTCTTTGTGACAGGAAAGGATGCCTGGAGGGAACCTGATATCATTGCACAATGACAAGAACAGCAGTTATTTATCAGAAAAATATAGGGTCCACCCAGGTTGTGGCATTGTCACTACTGTGATGTTAAATACACATTTGGCACAACTTCTCTCCCTCTTCCAGACTCCTTCTACTTTGTCTTTTTGTTGGTGGTGCTTTTTCCATTAGATGGTCAACTCACAAGGCCTTGTTAATGACCATGGACATGGTCATAAAACTTACCCAACACCATTGTGGATGCAACACAGTAAAAGACTAAAACCCTATTCCTTGGGTAATTAGGAGGAGACCACACTGAGCCAGATGCTACAGGCTAGCCCCAAAGTCCAACCCCACAAAGAAAGCCTTGCCTCTCTCAAAATGACACTGGGTGAGGATGAGTCTTGATTATCCATTTGAGAGGTGCTCAGGAGATTACTAAAATACACTTATAGGTCTTGAGGCATGATGCTGGGGACTATATACTCCTGAGCCCCTTCTTCTTTTCCTCTTTCCCCTGTCTCTCTGCTTCCTGGCTGCTATGTAGCCTAAATCATAATGTCCTTGCCTTGGAGCCAGCTGGTTGTGGGTTGAAACCTCTGAAACTATGAGTCAAAATAAACCTTTCATCTTTTACAGTATACACATCAAGTTTTTTTGTCCCACCAACAAAAAGCTGACACTACACACTGTCCAGGTGCCTAGTGTGAAACTTCACCCTGTGCCCCATACTGAGGAAAGAGAATTATATAAAGCATTCAAAAGAAATCATTTTGGGGCCCAATACAGTGTTTGTATGGAAAATTGCTCAATTTCCCAGTGTCTCAGACTGCTGGCCAGACAGCCAGATACACTGTCATCCCAAGAATCAAATAGATGTGAAAAGATCATAAAACATCTTCCAATACATAAAACCTATGATTGGTGTTTAAATGCTAAAGTAGTAGCTGTAGAGACATGAGACGTCAAAAGAATAAGAAGGTAGAATGAGCTAAGGGAGTCTGGTGTGATGTTGAGATGGGATGGAACAGCTGACCTTCCCCATGACAGTACGGACTGCATTGTGTCTTTGGTTGAAGAATCATCAAGAAGGGGCCTGGCTATTGGACATGGTTACATCAGACATGGCCTTACTTTAGCACACAGTGCAAACACAACTCCAGCAGGCAACATCCACAGTATTTGGTTATACTGGATATAATGCAGAGAAGAAAGTCTTTTTTTTTTAATTTTTAATCTTTATTGGTACATTAAATATATATATCATGATTGCACTCCATAATGGGGATTTGTACCAGCATAAGACACAACTTCTCATTTAGAGAAGAAAGTCTTTTACAATAGTCAGTACTATCTTATTTTCTCTCCCCATTGAGGAAGATGTGGCTGTTTTGCTCTGGGCTCCGTAATTTATATTACAGCCCTTGTCTGGGACCTTTGTTGTTAAAAGAATGGAAATGAGGAGACGTGGAGAGAGTCACAGTATCAGGGAGGCATCGCTGATACTGACATTGCCACATGTCAGGGGAAGTAACTTGCTCTACCAGGAAAAGTCATATATTTGCTAGAAAAGACGATGCAAGTGAGTACTTTTTTGTTTTGTAAGTCAGCCTCTAAAGACATTTTAGGAAACTTTTTGTCTAGAGAAGGGAGGAGTAACATTTCCCTTCAACTAAAGGTTTCCATGTGGAATCACCAGACCAATTAAAAATTATAACATGAAATGTCTCTGGCATTTATGCTCATAAATATGTTTACAAATACTCTAGGGTGGCATGTCTCGCCTACAAATTATGCAGCTGCTAGTCTTCTGGAATATTTCTCAAAACTCTCTTTCAGAAAATGACATTACATGACCATAAATAGTTTATATCTACAATTTGCAAGTTTTCTTCAGTGGAATTTCTTGGTAAACGAATCTTATTTCTATCACACCTGAAAAAGCTCTCCTTTTTAGTTAGGAGAAATAAATCTGTATTTTATAGGCACACTCCTACATTAAAGAAGCTACAGAATTTAACCACAATATTTGTCTTGTGACTCATTTGGGCTTTGACAGTTTAACTATAATAATTATCACTTTCTTAAGAAATGTTTAATGAAGATAATAAGATAATCCTGTGCACTATTGCGCCATCTTGTTGAGTCTTTTTTTTCATTATAGTTAACAGTAGAAAAAATTGAAGGTGTTATTAAACTAATTCAAGGCTGGATTTTCATATATTTCACAAAAAAAAGGTACATGGTGATATGTATAATTTTAAAGTACAAATGTGCTATTTTATTTGTACAGTCCCTGTGGAGTGTAAGAAAAGATCTTCTCACTCCATTTGATTTAGGATAAGTTAATAAAAACTGTGATTAAGCTGCTCCATGTTTGGTGGTACTTCTGGCCCAGAGACCTCTGCAATCCTGCAGAAGCAAAACCTAGGGGACAGGCAGACAGAGGTGGCTGGTTGTGGGGGTGCTTTGTCTGTTACAACTTTTCTTTTAATATGACCATTAATTGCTAAAAGGAAACATTTCCTTATGGAAAACTTGCTCCTGTCATTTTCGGGAGGGTTTCTGGTCTTGTGTTTTGTTTTGCAGTTTTGTGTTGGGCGTTTGTGTGTGACTTTAAAGGTCCACTATGAGTTCTCCCTCAATACCTCCAAGGAAAGACCACCATGAGCCATACACAAAGGGTGTGGAAAGGAAATGGGCCCTGCCTCACAGGGACTGACTACCTCCCTGCGATGCATCGGTGATGGATACAGGCAGCTCAGATACCCTGAACTGCCGAACTCCAAGGAAGAATCCAAACCTCTTTGGACAGCAACTGGTAGCCTCTTGTTCACTGATGGATCAAGTCTTTCAGTCTGTTTTTCTCCAAACTGCACTGTAGCAGTGCATCTTGCATGCACTCATGAAGTAGATTCTCCTCCTTGGTTTCCTTCCCAATCATCATCTATTTAAAATGCTTTATTCTCAGAACTAACTGTGCCAAAGGCACCCAATTCTAGGCAATCTTACTTCTGTGTAAAGATTTTGTAGCAAAAATTTTAAAATGACCGAAAGAGGACAAATAGGGAAATTTACCCACTAAACAGCAACACTAATAACTAAATAACAACCCTGAATAACTAACCTGCACACACAGTTATGTGAGATACAGTTGTAAATTACCAGAGTCTAAGACTTCCTGCTCTGTAAAAACATAATCTCCCACTCACTGGTATATTCTAAAACCTCTGGCTCTAAATTTCTGAAGGATTCCTCCCAGAGCCTGGAAGACAACAGAGAAGCTCACCTCACTCCAAAACCACCTAATAGCGTGGCCTCCCGTGAAATGGGTCATTATGACATTTTGAACCCAGACAAGAAATAAGGAAAAATTCTGTAGATATATAAGGTGTTTTCTTGCTGACCAATACAGGCTTGACTACATGTTGATACAATCTGCTCCTCAGTCCTCAGGAAGCCAAGTTCAGCATGTGGAACCAGCAGATACTGAGGCCTGAGTGCCCAATATTGCCATTCCATAGAGCTGAGGGTTTGTTCTCCGAACAGAGGCTAAATGATGGGAATGGATGTCATGTTCTGCAGAAAGGATACCCAGGCCTTTCAGTGAGTTGGCTCTCCTCAGCCCAGCCCAGACTGGAGGTCAGGTTTAACTCAGGGGGAGGCAGCTTGCACAGATGTGCTCCTGCCCTGTGGCCCCCAGCAGTCAAATTGATCGTGGTAAAGAGACTAATCCTGTCCCAGCACTGAACTCAGGTTCAGGTCGAAGACTGTCCTCCTAGTCTTGAAGTCTAAAACCAGTATGTGTGGGGAGGACAGCAGCTGTGAAGCACACTGCGATCCCAGGATGGAGGACCACTGAGGAACCGTGCCACTGATTGCCTGTGATTCCATTTCCCACTTTGACTGTGGATCATCCATTAATGTTTTTCTAGAAGTTGGAGTCTAGTCCCTTTACTTCTGCTCCATGAGGGGCCAATGGATTCACAACCAGTCAAGGCAGCAAGTTTTAAGATGCAAGTAGATGCATCTTAAAAATAATAACCATGTTAATGCAACCTGCAAGTTCCTTTTATCTTTAAACAAGGGGAAAAGAAGGAGGTGCTCAGGTTAGGAAAGGGTTCATGGCTGGAGAATTTCAGGCACCATTGCAGTGGTCTGGAATGAGATGGTGCAAAACGTGGTGCTTGGCTATCTGTCCATCATCATAACTTCTCTTATCTTGGCATCTTCAGCCTTGAAGGGCAAGGAACGTGATTGGGAATGTTTTAGGTGAGTTTGATTCTAACCTCATGCTTCTAGTTTGTGAAAAAAATATTTCTTTATTTATTTATATGTCTATATGAAGACTTGGGGAGAACCATTCTGATCCAAAGGTCAAGTTCACAAGGCAGCCAAACACCACATGAAAGTAGAGTTGTCAACATTTTCCACCATGTTTTACTCACCCATCAGGTAGATGCCCAAGTAAGGAGCCAGTGCTTTTGACAGGGTCAGGTTTTGAGCTCCTGAAAAGTACCATTGGCAGCCCTCAACATCCTAACCCATACATCACAGGTGTCACTGACAGCAAAGTGAGTGGAAGAATACTAATATATTGCATAGGTAAGTGACGTCCAAAATTGGTAATTCTTTTCCTTTTTTTCCTTATTGAGGTTATTGGTACTTTTTTGTTTTGTTTTGTTTTGAGACAGGGTCTCACTTTGTGGTTCAGGCTGGCCCTGAGCTCAGCCTCCAACTCACATCACAGCAATCCTCCTGCCTCCGCCTCCCGAGTGCTGGGATAACAGGCATGAGCCACCACACCCGGCACTGTGGTATGTGGTACTGGTTGCTGCTGGGGTGAGTCTCCACACCCAGTATGGTATGTGGTTACCGGGGATCGAACCCGGGTCCTTGCCCTTGCAAGACAGGTGCCGGAACCACTGAGCTAAATCCCTGGCCCCTATTGGTAATTTTAGATATACATTATGATCATATTCAACATTGAGAATTTGTACCCGTATGTGATGTATCTTGATTCTCATTTTTCCCATTCCCATGCCCTCTCTACAACCGCTGCTCCCTATAAACATAAGCTTTGTTTCCGTTTTTCCTTTTTTACCATCATTTTCTCTTTCCCTTCTCTATTTTCCCCTACCTCCCTTTTCCATATCTCTTTAAACATTTTCTTCCTATTTCACAATAGCATACATTCTGCACCTCATTTACATCCTATAAGGCATTTTCTAGCTGTCAATTTTGGTGTTTGTCAGGAAGGTCAGTTTTAGACTATTAAGTTCTAGATTTTGATATACCAATGGCTACCTTACCCACATTCAGCATTATCATATGTCGGTGTGCTGCAGCATTTTTTGAAAATAACTAAACAACTAAAGTAAAGTTTCCATTTATTTGGTTGATTTATTTGGTTTTGTGACTGGGAATCGAACTCAGAACCTTGCACTTGTCATTCAAGTGTGCCACCACTGAGCTACATCCCTAAAGTTTCTATATAGATTTAGATTTTCCCTCAGTTATAAGAGGAGCCAAGACAAAATTCAAAGTGTTACATTCCTCTTGCTTCTGTAACAAATGGTCACAGATTTAGTGCTTAAAAACAACACAAATTTATTCCTATAGCTCTTCATTTTGAATGTTCAAATTAGGTTTCAGGGAGCGGAAGCTAAGGCCTGTGTTTCCTACAGAGCATTTAGGAGAATGTTGCTATGTCTTTTCCTCCTTATAGAAAGCTCCTTGCATTCTTTGGCTCCAGAGACCCCTTCTCTGGCCTCTACTTCCATCTTTGTACCTTGGGATACAAACCTTCCTGCCTCTTCTCTTGGCCCTATGGAATACTTGGCCTAACCCAAACAATTCACAGGAATCCTCCAGGCTGAGAGTCTTTTTTATTTATTTTTTTTTTTTTTAGGTTTTTTGAGAGAGGGTCTCGCTTTGTAGCTTTGTAGTTCAGGCTAGTCCTGAGCTCAACCTCAAACTCACATCACAGCAATCCTCCTGCCTCTGCCTCCCGAGTGCTGGGATTACAGGCGTGAGCCACTACGCCCGGCACTGTGCTATGTGGTACTGGCTGCTGCTGGGTGAGAGTCTCCACACCCAGTATTGTATGTGGTTACCGAGGATTGAACCCGGGTGCTTGCGCTTGCAAGACAGGCACCAGAACCACTGAGCTAAATCCCCGGCCCCAGGCTGAGAGTCTTAAACACATCTGCAAAGTACCTTTTGCATGTCAGATGATTTTCAGATTAATAATTAGTGACGTTTTCATAATTATGATGATCTTCTATCATATGAGGTATACTTATACTGAAAGTTATTTCTTATTTTTCTGATATCCTGATTTAACTGAATGTCTTTTACTTTTCTTTGCTAAATCTGGAAACCCTTGAGGAAATCACACATATAGTTGAGAATCATCTGGGGGAGGCATTTTGAGAGAGCTAATGTCCTACAATTAAGCTACTAGAGGGTTTTGCTATTGCAATTTACATTACATGTAAGACTCATCAATTTTCTAAACTATGATCATGGTTGCCTTAATACTCCATTTCCACATTAATAGTCATTTACTCTCACTTCTGTCTTCTCTAACACAGGCTTTTCTGTATTTTTTGCGTTCATTTCGGTTTCATCCATATAATAAATTCATATTATAAAATTGTGATTCTAACCAATGTCCTCAACTGAATTTTTTATTTTCATAAAGACAACACCTATTGCCTTCAATAAACAGATGTGTAGCTCATCTGAACTCATGATTGAATCATTTGCTCGTAGAATTTATCTTTAACATCAAGAAGATCAAGCTAATGCTAATAACCAGTTATATTCTCTGCACAGCAGAAAATTCCCAGGGGTCTTTCATAAAACACTATAACTTCAAAAAGCACTATAGCCTGGGCTATTAAAAAGAATCTCCAGCAAATTGACATGTCATATAGGCTCTCTTAGCAGTGAATAAACAAAAGTCTGAGCCCAGAGATTACTGACACCATTTTTGAAGAGAAGCACATTCTTTCATGCACTGCATAATAACATGAACTCTATAGACTAACCCTGTGAAAGTGAAGTCTTACCAGCCATATCTGTAGTAGATAATTTATTTAAAAAATTAGAAACTTTTTTTACTTATAAAAGAAAAATAGAAACAAGTGGTGGATTTTGATATTTTTATTCAATATAGCCTAACTGTTGTCCATGTAATATACAGTCAATATAAGTATTAGTGAGAATTTTTACATCTTTTTCCTACTAAGTCTTAGCTATGCAGGCTGCATTTTATTTATTTATGTATTTATTCATTTATTTATTTAGAGACAGGGTCTTGTTTTTATAGTTCAGGCTGGCCCTCAGCTCAGCCTTGAATTCATAGCAATCCTCCTGCCTCTGCCTCCCAAGTGCTGGGATTACAGGCATGAGCCACCACACCCGACACTGTGCTGTGTGGCTCTGATTGCTGGTAGGCATGAGTCTCCATGCCCAGCATTATTGTATGTGGTTACCAAGGATCAATCCCTGGTCGTTGCATTTGCAAGGCAGGCACAGGAACCGCTGAATTAAATCCTCGGCCCTAGGTTTCATTTTATACTTAGTATACATTTCCAGTACTCTCTGGCTATGTCCAGCTGGTGGGATTCAAACTTGACAATACAAGCCTTACATGGTACCAACTATCCATCAGTCCAATGAATGAACCAAGGTGCCCCAGCAAGTAGAGAGAGACTGTCGCTGCTGATTGAAATTTCTATCATATTCATGAATTCTCCCAACCAGCAGAGAGTATTTTTGAAATCCAAAACAGTCACCCTGATTGTTTGCAGTGCCATTCCTTCAAACAGAAAAATGACTGCTCAGATGCACAAAGGCAATTAATTGGAATCAAGCAATTAGGACAAAACTATATGTTAATTTATCCCTTTACACCTACAGGAAGAGAGACGCAATAAATTTAACAGCTCAAGACAGAGAACCAGACAAGTCAGCTTCATGAAAAACAAGTTTCCTACCTGTCTCCAATGGGAAATGACACTTGATTCTGTAAAGAGTCATAGCGTTTTGGGCTGGGGATATAGCTCAGTGGTTCCTGCGCCTGTCTTGCAAGCGCAAGGACCCGGGTTCAATCCCCGGTAACCACATAACAATACTGGATGTGGAGACTCACCCCAGCGGCAACCAATACCACATACCAGTGCCGGGCGTGGTGGCTCACGCCTGTAATCCCAGCACTCGGGAGGCAGAGGCAGGAGGATTGCTGTGATGTGAGTTGGAGGCTGAGCTCAGGGCCAGCCTGAACCACAAAGTGAGACCCTGTCTCAAAAAACCTTAAAAAAAAAAAAAAAAAAAGAGTCATAGCGTTTTAAGGTGAAGGAAGTCTGGGCACATAGTCTCCATGAGCCCAGGGAAGAAGGCCTTAGATGGACCCTTGATTTGCCAAGAAAACATATCTGGAAGGAAGAGCATCAGGCTCCAAGGGAAGCAAAAATAGCCTGTAGATCCCAGGGATCTCATGAGCCTGCTGGCCCCCCAAAGGTCACTGTCCATCAGACATGCAGGGATCTCAGTGCCACAGCTAGGAAGAAGACAGATGACAAACAAAGCCTTCTTGAGCTGCTTGGAAACTTGTTTATCACAGAAAACCAGTTATCACAGCCAGCCTCACATCAGGAGCTCTTAGCGCGGATTCTGTTTCTGATTCCTACCAGGGAAGTGGCTGGTGTCAGGCCGAAGCATGTGCTGAGATTTGATGCTGTATGAGAGTATGCTTAAGAACTCCTTGACACATCAAACACACACCCCTGTATCTACAGTTCACGTATTCCATTTTTGAGGTTAATAAAATATACCATAGGAGTTGTAATTGTTTCCCTGGAGCCCAAGCTCTTAGGGCATGAGGGTTTTCACCATTTACAAGATCACTGTGAACAGGCCTACATTGTAGCTGTCAGAACATTCCCACAGTGACAACAGTAAAAAATTCCGCTAGTACCTACTGGACAGAGCAGCTATGCTCTACAGAAGAGGGGCGGATCTAACACTCTGTACATGCCCTAGACGCCTGTGACTTATGCTCCCAGGCTGGCTTCCTCTTGCCAATGCATGTGACATTTGGCCTTCTTTTCCATGTTTTTTACTAAGAAAACTGCAACACTGACTGAGTGCCCCACAGTATTTTGAGTAGTGAGGTTTTGAAGTGTCAACTATAGGAGGAGAACAGAGAAGTAGCTTTGTGGCTATCAGCTAACACCCTATTCTGTGAACATGAAAGGCACCCTGTGATAAAAGGTCCCATTATATCTCAATTGTAACATGCAAAATTGAAGCTTTTCTGCCAGGTGACTCTGAGGATAGCAGATCCTCTTCTCCTATCCTGAGTAAGGGCACTGGTACCAAACCACCAAGCCTAGCATTCAGAATTTGCACATTCTTTTCAGAAGACTTCATTTGAAAGAGATACTTTGAAGAGGAAGTGAAGAGATATGACATCCTGGGTCTAGGCCTCTTCTTGTGGCATTGCAGCCTCTGAAGTTCATGCTTTGTGCCTTTTGGCATGTGAGTCACAGCCTCATTGATGCCCTCCCTGACTTTACACTATCCTAACCCTGGGGAGACTCTGGACCCAGAGGGGTCTAACTAACTCTTAGTCTGCAGTTTGGAGACTAAGACCTCTTACATTTGTGCTTTGAACAACTCCTCAGAAGCTCTGTGGAGAATCAGTGTCCCAGCCCATTTCTGTAGTGCTCGAAAAGAGCCTGGCAACCACACTATAGTTCTGCTCCTTTTCCTGGGAGCCATTTATCCTTTAAGAAAACCAAGTACAAAGTCAGAGAAGTAGCTAAGTCACAGTGATGCTACGTGAGAGCCTCAGGGTCCAAGCTAGGCCCACAGAATCAGCTTGAACAAGCCCCTGGAGATGAATGCTCACTGGGGTTTTAGATCAACAGGCTAAACAGCAAGGTTCATGGCACCTATTCTTTACTATGTTCGGCCCAATATGACCAGCTCTCCTCCACTTCCCCTAAAAAGGTAAAAAAGGTGTCCTTTCTTCATATTCATGCAACACTTCATTGGTAATCACTATCCATTAGGCTGTGCTAGACTAAAAATGCCAGGGAGAGCTCACCTTGCACATGCCCATGATGGTCGCACAGCATTGTGAGTAGACTCAGTGCCATGAATGATGCTTCACAAACTGTGAAATGGATGGCTGGGGATTGAGCCCAATGGCACAGGGCCTGCCTTGCAAGTTCAAAGTGCCGAGTTTGAACCATTAAAAAAAAAAAAATGTGCAATGAAAGGATATACAACAAGCAAAAGAAAAATTATCTTCAGAAGAGAAAAAGTAAGAATCAGACCCATTTTGGAAGTAGCAAGAACTAGAGTTTTTGCAGTTGGGATCAATTCTGGGATTGATTCACCTTGGGATACTAGATTAAGGGTGTGAGTGCTTGTCCATTCTCACTTTTTGCTAACTGTGGCTGCTGCTTGTCTTCTGCTCCGCAGGGCCCCTCGGCCATGCCACTTGGCTTAGGGTCAGCCAGCTATGCACTGAAAAGCTCTATAAACTTAAGTCAAATAAACCTGTCCTCTTTTAACTCTGAATGTCAGGTATTTGTCTCCACAATAAGAAAAGTAACTAAAACACAGAAATATTGAATTATCACATAGGAAATGTGAAAAAACCATAATTTGTTAAAGACTCTAATGGAGAAAATGGACACCTGCAAGAACAGATGGTAAATGTAAACACAGAAATAGAAATTATATGGAAAAAAGAAAAAAGTATTAGGAGAAATAATTGTAACAAATATGAAGACCATCCTTGATAATTGTAGTCTCCATTAGTTTTTTAGTTTTATGTCTTATTTCAATAACAGTAACAATCAAATTCATACATACAGATACTCAGAGAAGATGGACCATGATCAAACACAGAATCAATGAGCTTGAAAACAGATCAATAGCAAGTTCCAAACTGATGCAAGGGATAAAAACAACAAACAGAGTATCTGAGGATGATGGGAAATTTTCAGGTGTAACAAATGCAAAATTGGAAAACCAGTAGCAAGAAGAAAGGTGGTAGAAGAAATATCTTTAGTAACACTTTAGTAAAACTTTAGTTTAGTAAAAACTTTAGTAAAGTTTTTTAAATTACTGATAGACACTCGATCTTAAATTCTAAACTTCAGAGGACGTCAGCAGAATAAGTAACAAAACTATATCCAGACATACAATATTTAGACTGCAGAATGCAGTTTTTCCTTTTTCAAAGGAAAAAATTTGAAAGAAGTCAAAGGAAGGGGAAAAAACATTTAATGGGGCAGGGGATTATCTCAGTGGTAGTGGACCTGCCTTGAAATCACAAGGTTGTGAGTTTGATTCCTGGTACCAAAAAAAAAACAAAAACAAAAAAACAAAAAAAAACATTCTCTGTTGGGGCCGGGGAGTTAGCTCAGTGGTTCCGGCGCCTGTCTTGCAAGCGCAAGGACCCGGGTTCGATTCCCCGGTAACCACATAACAATACTGGGTGTGGAGACCCACACCCAGCAGCAACCAGTACCACATACCACAGTGCCAGGCGTGGTGGCTCACGCCTGTGATCCCAGCACTCGGGAGGCAGAGGCAGGAGGATTGTGATGTGAGTTTGAGGCTGAGCTCAGGGCCAGCCTGAACTACAAAGCGAGACCCTGTCTCAAAAAACTTTAAAAAAAAACAACACTCTCTGAGCAGAAGAATAAGAATTACAGTGGACACTTTATCAGAAACCATGCAAGCAGGGCCGGGGATTTAGTTTAGTAGTTCTAGCGCCTGTCTTGCAAGCGCAAGGATCCAGGTTTGATTCCCCGATAACCACATACAATACTGGGTGTGGAGACTCACGCCCAGCAGCAATCAGTACCACATTCCACAGTGCCGGGTGTGGTGGCTCACGCCTGTAAACTCAGCACTCGAGAGGCAGAGGCAGGAGGATTGCTGTGATGTGAGTTGGAGGCTGAGCTCAGGGCCAGCCTGAACCAGAAAGTGAGACTCTGTCTCAAAAAACCAAAAAAAGAAAGAAAGAAAGAAACCATTCAACCAATAGAGTACAAGATGAAAAACTTTCTGTTGAAATAGGGGGGAAATCCACTCATTTAGTATTATATATTCAGAGAAATTATCCTTTTAAAGTAAACAGAAGTAAAGATTTTTCACACAAACCTAAAGTGATAGAATTCCACCAGCAGTTTGCTCCTGAAAGAAATGTTAAAAAGATTTGTTTCAAGTGTAAAGCAAAGATAGAGGTCAAAAACTTGAATCTACACAGAGAAAAGAAGAGAGTTGGCAGAATGCAAAATCAACATTAAAAAATCAATAACTTTCTATACACCAGTAATGAAGTAGCTGAGAAAGAAATCAGGAAGGCAATTTCATTCACATTAGCTACAAACAGTAAACTAAAATACCTAGGAATCAACCTAGCCAAGGAAGTAAAATATTTCTACCATGAGAATTACAGAACATCAAAGAAAACACTACAAGATGGAAGGGCCTCCATGTTCATGAATCAGCATAATTAATTTGTTAAGATAACTGTGCTAATTGAAGCAATATTCAGACTCAGTATGAGTCCAGTCGAAATACCAATGATATTTCTCACAAAACTGGAGAAGACAATCCTAAAATTCCTATGGAGGCACAAAAGCACCAGAATAGCCAAAGCTAGCCTATGCAAAAAGGGCAAGACTAAAGGATCACAATTTCAAAACCAGTACAGAGCCATAGTAATAAAAATAGTACGGTATTGGCATTAAAACTGATATACAGGTCAGTAAAATAGAATAAAGAACCCAGAAACAAACTCATGAGTCTACAGCTATCTGAGTTTAAGACAACAACAACAAAACATGTTGGAGAAAAGGCAGCCCTTTTAACAAATGGTGCCATGAAAACTGGATGGCCACACATAGGTCTCTCTCTCTCTCCCTCTTTTCTCCTTCTCCCTGAAAAAAAAAAAAAAAAAAAAATCACCTCAAAATGATTCAAGGGCCTTAATATAAAACCTGAAACTTTAAAACTGCTGGAAGAAGATATAGGAGAAACACAGGAAGCCATAGATGGGGCAGAGACTTTCTGAACAGGATGCCAACAGCACAAAAAATAAAAATACCAAGAATCAATAAATCAAATTAAACATATTCAGCCATAAAGAATAAAATTACATTACCAGTAGGAAAATGGATAGAACTGGAAATCATCATGTTGAGATTTGGTAAGGTGGAAATCATCATATTGAACAAAATAAGCCAGACTCAGAAAGACAAGTCTCACATATTTCCCCAAATATGTGGAATCTGAAAAAAAACAGCAGAGAGAAGAGAAGGAAGGAAGGAATACAGGAGAGTAATATGAGGGGTTCATATGATCAAAATACATTATATACGTGTATCAAAATGCCACACCGAAACCCAAAATTTTATGAAATCAATAGGCACTTGCAAAATTATTTTTAACAGATAAGAAATAAATTAAAATGTTTTCTTTTCCTAATTTTTGATTGATTTAAAAGACAACTATGTGAAATAGCAATCGTAACATGTTATCTATTGGGAGATTATAGCAAGAGAGAAATAAATACCAGCAATGTCACAAGGATGGGAGGGAGAAACTGGGAACTTCCTTCTATATGATACTCTCATTACATATAAAGCAGAGTAATTTTTGTTTGCAGGTGAACCTAGATTAGATTATAAACTCAGAACAACAAACATTTTTGAAAAAAAAGTATAAATGATACCTTAAAAGACTCTCTCTAGCTCTCTCTCTCTATATATATATATATAGATAGATAGATAGATATAGATATAGATATAGATATAGATATCTATGTGTATATATATAAAGGACCTGGCACTTGTCAGGCAAACATTGAGCTACACCCCCAAGCCCCTTAAGAGACTATATTAAAATACAATCATGCTAAATGCTCAAATAAAATTACAAATGTAGAAGAAATCCCCTGGCAAAATGAATAGAGAACAGTTACAAATAAGGCACATATTAATACTAATACAAATATATCAGTAACATTAATTATTTAAATACCATAGTAAGGAAGACAAGGATGAATGGGGTAGGAGAGATATAGCCTGGGCCATCCATACAAAATTGACTTTTTAAAAAGCTCTGTATAAAATATGGAGAAGAAGCTAGGGATTTAGCTCAGTGGCACTGCACCTGCCAGGCAAGCACAAAGTCCTGAGTTCAATCCCTGGTACCAAAAAATTTTTTTGAAAAAATTTAAAAATGGAGAAGGAATGAACACTCTACTAACAAAAGCTGGGGTAGCTACATTAATTTCAAGCCAAGATATTAAAACAAGGAAAATTATGTAGGACCTGAGAAGTGTGTGAGAAGTCAGGATGAGTCCATAATGACAAAGAGGTCAATGCTCCAAAAAGACATAACAATCTAAATATTTATGCAACTAACCACAGAGCATCAAATGTATATAAGGCAAAGTTGGATACAAATGAATGGGGAAATAAAAGTTTGCTGCTACCACTGGAGAGTTGAATACTTTCCCATTTATAGATTAGAGAAATTGAAAATCAGAGTAAAGGGCCTGGGAATTAGCTCAGTGGTTCCAGTTCCAGTGCCTGTCTTGCAAGCGCAAGGACCTGGGTTCGATCCCCGGCAACCACACACCATACTGGGCATGGAGACTCATGCCCAGCAGCAATCAGTACCACATACCGCAGTGCTGGGCGTGGTGGCTCACGCCTGTAATCCCAGCACTCAGGAGGCAGAGGCAGGAGGATTGCTGTGATGTGAGTTTGAGGCTGAGCTCAGGACCAGCCTGAACCACAAAGCGAGACCCTGTCTCAAAAAATCTAAAAAAAAAAAAAAAAATCAGAGTAAAGTAGACCTAACCAGCAGATTAACTTGACTGCCATTAATAGACTACCCCACCCAACAACATAATACATATTTTTTTCATCAATATCAATCACATCATTATTCACAAAACACATCTTACTAAATCTCAAAGATTAGCATCCGTGCAAAGTATATTCTTAGATCACAAAGATATTAAACTAGAAATCAGTAACAGAAAGAGATCCATGATGCCTGAGCAGAGACTCCTGAGCTCTGCCTGGAGAGCCGGGGATGTCTTTACCAAGTATTTCATCTAAGCATCCAGGGAGATGCAGCATGCAGTGAAGTGCTATGGAGAAGACCAGGAAACAGCACATGATGGCACAGGTGAAGAAGTTGGGTCCAGACAATAAGAGAAACGGAAGCAAAAGAAGAAACAGGAAGCTGTGTGAGCTAGAAGGGAATGTAAGCATCTGAGATTTAAGGCATCATAGAAAAAAGGCACAACAGTGTTCTACATAGACAATATCAGACGGCAGAAAGCAGACAAAGTCCGGGTCCCAGCCAGGGCCTGAACCAGAACTGACTTCATGCGTGTGGCAGAGGAGGCCAGAAGGTCAGTCCTGGCCTGAGCAGTTAGAAAGAGCACTGTCCAGGCTGAAGGAGCAGCGGGAGAGTTAGAGAAACCAGAGCCAGGTCTCGCACCTGCGCTCCCTCACCCCAGGCAGACTCAGGGTCCTTGCCAAGTGCCCAGGTGGGCTCTGCCCCTGAGCAGTGTGTGAGAAATCCAGATGAGTCCAAACTCTCCGGTCACTGCAAGGAAACCTAGCAGATTCCTCCCCCAGCTCAGAAGTCATCTTTGCAAAATATCCTATTTGGAAGTCAGAACAAACTAATGCCAAGAGGAGCCAAAACCAATCATTCTTCCACCTCCTCAATGCAGCTAGAGGGGCTGCACCTAAAAGTGGTCTGATCATTCCTCTACCCTTGCAGGAGACGGAAATGTCCTTACTCTTCTGTTTGCATGGACAAAGTCGTACAATGTTACAAACAAAAACAGAAGGAAAGTCCCAGTCTCAACTCTGGGGAATCCTGAGGATAGATGTGGGACTAGAAGAGACAAAACTCTCTGCCCTTCCAGGGTTTATATTTTAGTAGCACCTGTAAATGGCAGGTGCTTTTTTTATGTCATTATCATAAAATTAAAATAAGACCACGTGCATCAATGATAGTTTCATGGTGGAAGAAAAGAAATGCCCACAGCTAGCGTGTAATCCCTTTGTCTGGAACCCAACAAGCAAGAGGGCTTGGGTGGTTGGATGCCGGAATCTGAGTCTACCTATGTCCCCCAGTGCATCTCAGTGTCACCAGCCAGAGCTCTCCAAAGCTGAAGAGGGATTCCAAAATCCAATGTCTTCCTCAAGTGGTTCACATCAGGATCCCAAATATCATTCTTTGTCAACCACAGAAGAGGAAATTGGGGCTTTCCGCCCATTACTCATGAATTTTTTAGTAGCTTTTCTCTCCAGATGCTTCCATTTACACCCTGTTGGTTTTAAACAAAGACAATTAAACGGTTCTTTCAAGGCAAAGACCAACTGGTGGGAGAGAAAATGATAGTTAGGCACAAGCTTCTAATTGAAATGTGCATCTTACCAAACAGACCAAGCACCTGTTGCCAATGCAGCCCAAAAGATGAACTTCCAGGACCTTCTTCAGCACCCGTACGTCCCAGCAGCACTTCAATGCAATGCAGCCTCCAAGTCTTACACAACAAGCCTGGGCAAATCGCCAAGCCAATCACCAGAATGTGTTGTTAAGGTGAGCCTCTTGGCAGTCACATGATTCTCGAGCTCTGCCTTCCAGCTTTGCTGTGTCAAAGATGCCAGATGTGGGACTCTCAGTTCCCACAAAGGAGCTCCAGCAAGTTGAAACCCAGCCAACAAAAGCCACATGCATAGGTGAGCGTGACAAGGACGCACAAGGCCACAGCACCCAGGCTTCCACCCCAGCTCCTCCTTTGTTTGCTAAGCTCTGTGGTTCAGCCCTGACTTACAACCTAACCTTTGCAACTGCCAATCAACCTCTGTGGCCTCTTCATAAATATTTATCCCTGCTCCTAGTAATAGTGGTGGACTCACCTTGGCCCTGTTGGCTTGAAAAATGGCAGTGGCAGGAAATTCTACCCCTACCAACACTTTTTTTTGGGGGGGGGAGACAGTGTCTTGCTTTGTTGTTCAGGCTGGCCCTGAGCTCAGCCTTAAACTCACATCACAGCAATCCTCCTGCCTCTGCCTCCCGAGTGCTGGGATTACAGGTGTGAGCCACCATGCCCGGCACTGTGGTACTTGGTACTGGTTGCTGCTGGGGTGAGTCTCCACACCCAGTATTGTATGTGGTTACCGGGGAATAAAACCTGGGCCCTTGTGTTTGCAAGACAGGTGCTGAAACCAATGAGCTTTTTAGAAAAACAAAAAACAAACAAAAAAAACCTCTCCTGCCTCACAGGACTTAGATAAAACATGCAAATGTCCCCTTGTTTACTTATGGCAAAGCCAGACACAGGCACCCTGACAAACACCCAATCCCATTCTCTCTCACCAGGGAACTGCTGCCTGTTAACCCCATGGGCCAGCTGGATGAAAGCCCACTAGCTTGGCTGAACTGTGGGCAGGGTGCTCTGAGAAGGGCTCTGAAATGAGGGTTGCCCTTGAACACTGGAACAATGTTCAGTAAATCTGAGTGGTCTTTCCCAAGAATCAGCTGCCCTCCGGCAAAAGCATCTGGATCCACGGCCACAGTCCTTTTCACCCACGCCCAGTCCTTCCAAGGCTTGTCTACTCCTCCCTCACTTAAGGGAAAAGCATTCTGCCACCTGACACTGGAGAGCTGGGAGATAGCATGATCCAAATACTGTCATTATAACAGCACCACTCTCCACCCCCAGCGCAGTAGACCTGTGACAGTCTGTTCAGGGGACTCATAAAATGATAGGCCTTTGCTTCTTGCAGCTCAGCATCCCTAGATCAAATCTCCAACAAAATCAGTAACAAGTGACACCTGTTTGCTGGTTCATGAGCTACACCTCTATCCTCATCCAGTCAAACAGGTGAGGTGATGGGCCAGCAGGCTTTATTTTATCCAGCCTTGGGTAAAACCCAGAACCTTTTCACTGAACTACATCGCCAGCCATTTTTTATTTTTTAATTTTGAAACAAGTTTTCACTGAATTGCCTAAGACAGGCTAGAACTTAGAGTCTTCTTGCTTCTTTCTACCTCCCAAGCTTATAGACCTCATTCTTCGGGCACTGATCCCATTCTTGTGGGCTCCTGACCTGAACTGAGATTCATTTTTCTATCTGGCACTGCCAACTCCAACTTCCTACCTGCCCTTTCAGTTGCTCTCCTGTTATTTTGTTTGGTTTGGTTTCTGTTTTGTTTTTGTTTTTGTTTTTGTTTTCCTATGTTGGGAATTGAGCCCAAGCCTTGCATATACTAGGCAAGTTCTCTACAACTGAGCCCCACCCTAGCCCTCAGTCTCCACCTTCTATTTGATCACCTGGGAAAATCCAATTTAGTTCTCATAACTGAGCTCACCTCCTCCTTTAATACAGCCTTTCCTAATTTAAGTCTTGTGGAAAGTGCATGGTAAATACTTTGCTTGGGAATTTGACCAATCATCATTCAAACTCAGAGGGGGGGATTAATGACCATACAACCTCCAGCAAGTCCTTCACCTCTCAGAGCTGAGTTTGTTCCTTAACACTGTGTAAGATGCCATCCACCCAGGAGGAATAAAGGGCAAGACAGGTTTGGCAAGCCAAGGCCAAAAGCATGCATGTCTCAGCCCTCTCTGCAGTGCCCAAGACAAGCATTGCTAGTGCCCAGCGTGCTCACACTACTGAGGAGGGGATAGGGCAGAGCCACCCTTAAGCTTGCTCACCACTGAAGGAAGAAAACTAACTGGGCCAGTGGAGAAGCTGAGCTTGATACCAGCAAGTGGTTCCCACATGGCCAAAAGCATGAGGTCTCTTGTTTTCATTTCCTGTGTACTTCCCAGAGTTCGAGCTGTATAAGCTGGTTAAAATATCCAGTTTTAAAATGGTTTTTGGACAGTCCCACAACTCCACCTTCCAACTCCCAACTGCTGCTTAATGAATGCACTGTCTCAGCAAAGATATGCAAAGGTCAGTTCTAGAAGATTCCTTAAAATAGACAAAGGTAACTCCTCACCCTATGTGGAAGCCCCAACAAGTTGGGAGGCTTGCCAGATCTACCATGCATAGACAGGGTCACAAAACTGCCATGAGGCAAGTTTCCTTGGGTCAGCACAGGGATCTTGCTTAGTTTTCTTATAAATTTTAATTTGAATAATCGCAACTGTAGTGACTGACCATTCAAATGTACCTTCTTTCTTGTTACACAGGTATCAAGGCCCTCAAACTCATACCCACTTGGGCCTATAGAGGGGCCCCTATAGGGCACAGTGGACAGTGTATCTGGAGTTGGTTCCCTTCCCTTTTCAATCGGAAACTTCACTGTCAGACTCATGTCCCACTTGGGAACCCCTTCAACCCTTTCTTGGGGCTGCTCTGCCCCAAATCTGCACAGATAATCCATCAAGGGTTCAAGAAATTTATTCCAAAGTCCAAGACATAAACATCTTATTTATTTAAATTTAAAAAGCACAATTTTCCTCTCTGACTTAGATTTTCTACATCTAGAAACCTGCCCTGAGGAAATGTGGTCCAATAAATGCATGTATAATAACATTCATCAGAGTACCGATGAATTTTTTAAAAATCGGAAACTATTTAAATGCATAGAAATGTAGCATTAGTACATCGCCATTAGAAATTATATATATGCTATAAGATACATGTTCAATAACATAATAATGCATCTAGTTAAATGAAAAAATATTGTGGTGGGTTCAGTTTGCATGTATCTCCCACCCAGGGGGCTTAGCTTCTTCTACATTGAGAACCTCAGTTGGTGCCACATGCCCTTGTTGCCCAATGCCACCTGCTGCCTCAGCCACCCAAAGCAAGGACTGAGCTTGGACTCAGGACCTACTGCTCCAGCAGCAGGTCCCCATCAACAAGTCACCATAGGCAGTGCCACCTCCTCCTATTTCCAGGCTCTGCAGAAGCACTGAGTCATAGAGTAGGAGCTGGCTTTTCCAATGGCCGCCTAGAGGGGCTGGTAATGAAGCACAGAAAGGCCAGGGGCTGATGTCCTATGCAGCAAATATTAGCCAATAAGAGAGAAACCAGAAAGTGGGCTTGGCTACAAATCTCTCTTTTCCACTCCCTAATCAGCTCTTCTGACACAGTGCTCACATGTAGCCTGTCAGAGAACAGCAGCTCTGCTGATAGCTCAGTGAAGGCCTCACTCTGCGTTGGGGTTCTTACCTTTCCTCTTTCCTCACCTTTTCCCTCATGGTTGCTGCCTTGTGGTTGTACTTTCCAGTTAAGCCTTAGAAAATAAATGAGGAATCTGGGCTAAAAGAAAAAAATCTAATGCAGCTCATGTGTATATATGCACATGTATACGTGGGATAACTTTTGCTCAGATAATTTTTGCTCTCATTTTTATACTTTAAATACTTTTATCAACTGCAATAAAGGATATACTTAAACTTTTACTATGTAAAGGTTAGCCAACTGAAAAGCTAGAAGGAACAGTCTCCAAGACTGCTCTCATATCTGACACCAATGGTAGTTTGGGAGATGCCCCCACCCCAAATGTGGTAATCTTCCAGAAGGACTCACAGAACTCACTGGAAGCTGTTATTCTCAAGGTTATCATTAATTACAGCGAAAGGATACATGTTCAGATCAGCCAAAGGAAGAGGCAGGCTCCTGCACAGGGTCAGGAAAAGGAGCAAATATGGTGTTTTTGTCCACTCTGTGAGGGATGGACAGTGCTCTTTTCTTGGCATCAGGGCATGATGATATCCACAAAACATCACCACCCAGGGTTGCTGACCCAGCTCTCAGTGCCCAGAGATTTTCCTGGGGATCCATCAGATACCTATCTGATGGATGATTGTCCAGGAAGCTGGTCTCAGTCTCCCGCCCCTATAGAAATGAGATGATAAAACGTGACCCAAAGTATCCACCTAACACAGGACTGACTATGCTTAACCACAGACAACCAGATGGTCCACACAAACATACATTTCCAGGGGCCTTAGAGATGACCATCCAGAGGCTGCGGACAAAGGTCAGACCTACCCTTGGGCAACATCAGTTTCTATACAACTAAATGCCCTTAGAATTCTCAATGGTGCTCTATTGTCTTTGTGGCAAAGACAAATCCTCTTAAAGACCTGGCTACTGCTGATTTCTCTGAATGCACACTCATTCCCTCACCTCACACACCCTCGTCTGCTCCCACCAGTCTACCTGCCCAGGCTTCCTCTTGCCTTCATGCACTGGCAGTCTGCACCCCTGTACAGAGCACCTGGCCAACCCCACTTCCTCCTTTGCCAACCTGAAAACACATAAAAAACACACTCCACACCCATAAAGTTTCCTCTTCTCTACAGGCCATCTCTCAGCCAGGAGCCCTCATGAAGTGATTTTTTTTTTTTTGTAATATTGTTTCTTTGGATGAAAAACGCAAGAAATAAAATCACTACTTGTGATGGAAATAAAGCACTTAAAAATGATTCTGGCCAAAAAAGAGGAACTTTGGGATAAAGAGTGAAATATCAAATGTGGCAGTGTTTTATATTTATGCCTGCAACATTTTTATTCTTTTTCTAGAAAGCCAGTTTATGAGTAGATTCAACAAAATGTCCTACCACAACAAAAGATTATACATCGAGTTAAAGATAGACCTAGGAGGGCTGGGGATTTAGCTCACTGGGGCTGCACCTGCCTCACTAGTATAAGATCCTGAGTTTGATTCCTAGTATCAGAAAAAAAAGTAAAGATAAACCTAGTGATACAGGAAAAAGCAATTTGTGTCATATCAGTATGCAAAGAAAACACATAATGATGGATTTAAGTAACTTATTCACTTAAGTAACTTATTCACTTAGGACCATATTTATGTTTTGACTGACACACATAATATTTGTACATATTTATGAGGTACAGTGTGATGTTCTGACTCATGTACACACTGAATAATACCCAAATCAGGGTAATGATCACATCTGTCACCCTAAACTTTTATCATTTCTTTAGAGTGAATATACTGTAAACCTCTTCTGTGTTTATGTTATGATGCGCTGTTTTTACTGTATTCACCCTATTGTGCCATAGCACACTTACTCCTCCTACTTACACGCAACCTTGTGCCTGGTGATCACCTTCTCCCCAGCCTTCGCCTTCCCTGTTAACCCAAGTCTCTTGTAACCGCTATTCTTTCAACATTTTGATATCAACTTTATTAGAGTCTGTGTATAAGTGAGATCATGTGGCCTTTATTTCTGTACCTGCCTTATTTCACTGAGCCAAATAAACATTTTTCCTTATAAGTTGTTTATCTCAGATATTTACCACTGTGATAGAACCCTGGCTAACACATTTAGTGATACTGAGCATTTATTTTCAGAAGTCTATTGGCCATTTGTATGTCTTCTTTTGAGAAATATCTATTTAGGTCTTTAGCCCATTTTTAATTGGATAATTTTTTTTTTGCAAACTTAAAAATACATTGTGTTAGTATCATCTGCAGCCCTTTCCAAAGAACTGATTTACTCTTCTGAATTATCCATTGAAGTCAATATTATAAGTGTCTTCCATTTATATACATGGAAGCAGACGCCTGAAAAGGTTAAGTTGGTGCCCAGGTCACACAGCTGTAAGATATGAGGGCAGAGTGGGCAACTGAACTCTGGTCCTACAGTAATGACATAATACACCAAGAATGCCAACTTCCAAACTCCAGGAAGTGAGGTTAATTTGTTCAATACTAGATTCCTCATCACGGGGACAGTCTGTGATAGCTGAAAGATACCCAACAAAGATTTACTGTTAATTAGGAGGACTCAACATTTTTAAAAGTCCATTAATTAATTAGTCAGGCTAATACAAGGTATACTTAATGGACATTTGAAAGCAGAAAATTGTTTACCCAGGAAAAATATTCTGCAAATTGAGGACCATTTTATGGATGTGAGGGAAAGCAATTGAGCTAGAGATATGACTCTCTCCTTCAGGCAAAAAAGAGCTGGCAGATGACTTTTGGGGATGAATATACCTAAGATACAATTAAATAAATTTCTTGTTGAATTCTTGATCGTGCTCTCAAGTTCATTATTCAGCACCCGTAAGGCTTAAGTTGAGAAAATCAGAGAATTTAAAACATGCAAGTGGCCTTGGAGGTCATTATATTTAACTTTGTCAATTTGCTTGTGATTTTCATTTAAAAAAAAAAAAAAGCGAAGATCTGAAGTGTCTGAGTGGCTGGCTTATGATTACTGCTTCCTGGGTGAAAATTACCTCCACCTCCTCCCCCTCCTCCTCCTCCCCCTCCTCCTCCTCCTCCTAATGTCTAATTCATCCAAGTCTAATTCATCCCACAAGGATATTCTTGACTGCTTGCCACCCAACACGGGTTTCTCTACACCCAGGAAGCTATTGGAACCCATTTAATCTCCATCTAGATTCCACAACACATGGTTTGTAGTGTTCTGAAGAATTAGTCCTTTTGACTGCTTCGTGTGTGTTTTAGTTTCCCAAGATAGGTATTAGGTCTCAACAATGATTTGTTGAGTAAATGGCTCCATACTCCATATTTGAGGCATTATCCTACACACTGGGTTTCATAACCCATGACATGCTGGCTCAGGAACTTGCAGGGAAGGGCCCAGGCAAGACTATGTGCTTTCTTTCTCTTGTCATCTGGAGTAGGTACCAGTTGTGAACACCATAAGCTTTGGAGCAGTCTGCCTGCATTCACTGTCTTTCTCCACTACTAGCTGATTCACTTAGGAACTTTACCTTGCTGCTCCCTTTGTCTATAAAATGGGACCAATGATCGAACCTACCTCATGAGGTCTCCAAGAGGAGTATACAAGTAAGATAATTTAACTTAGAATAGTGTTTAGCAGATAGCAAGTCTTCAACAGATGCTAGCAAATACAATTGCTAATTTCTTCATATTGTGCCTATAATAAAGCCTGGCATACAGCAAGTACAGAGCACATAATAATTGTTGCCAGTTCCCTTGGCATCTAAAAATTTTTGTCACTACACTTCAGAATAGAAAATTTCCAATTTTCAGATGGACAAAGAATTCAGAATAGGCTGTTGAAACTGCCCCATAGACAGTCATCAAATAACCAGGGAAGTAGTAGAAAGGCTTATCTGTGCAGGAGGAAATGCATATAACTACTACAGACTCTTAAAAATTCCATAAAGTTGAGTGAGCAATTAAAACACATTAGGGACCAATTTCATATTTGCTCTGAGAACCAAATACTGTAATTGTGTCACTGTACTAATATCATCATTTCCATTTAGCAGAAAGAGTTCTCAGGTCATAAACACAATGGCTTTTCATTCTACCATAGCCAACTTCGATGAGCATAATAGAGACCTAATGACACAGCCAGCTTAATCAAAGCAAGGAATCTTTTTTCCAGAAGCTTCTGTCACATAAATTACATAATCTAAACTTAAGCTTATCGCACAGCTCAAACACAAGGCCATATTCATTTACCCTTATGAAGCACCTGGCTCTGAACATTTAAAACAGACTGAGTCCAATCCTTTGAATTCAGGAAAACAAGAGCTTCCTCAGGGTGAGTCATGGGGAGCAATATCAGTTATGAGGCATGATTAACCTCCTCTGCCCTACGACCACATTTCACAGATGATGAAAAAAGAATTTGCTTTCTGACCCTGACATAAGTGTCTTTGCTCTAATTTTTGATATTAGTCTCAGGCTGTGGATTCTCTGGTAAAATGACAAGAGCTCCAATTTTATCATGTTTTCCTTTCATCATGATCATGTTTACTATGTGTCGGAGAAAGAGTCTAAGTACTCGTCTTTGTCAATAGTATGTAAGTTCTGTGAGATCTTCAGACTTCCCATCCCTTCTCCTTTGCATAAACTTTGACAGAATACTTAAATTTGTGGCAACGTTAATAGTTAATAGTTAGACTTGAACATCTTTGTGTTTTGTTTATTAGGTTTGCTTAACAAGTGAGCTGCACTTGTCTCCAGAAGTTAGAAACAGAAGTCTTTGTTAGCAGTACCTTCTTCCATGGGACATTTGTGAAAAGAAATGAGGCTATTTAATTTCATTGTTAAGGTATATGATAAGGGTCATAGCCTTCTTATTCTTAGAGAGGAAAGTGTCATTGCCAAACATGTTCTTGATGTATTTCTGTCTGAATTTTATTTGAAGATGATTCTTTTGTGCTGGTAGAAATCTTCATTTTTCTTCCTTGAAGGAGTAGTCCTGTTGTATTATGCTATTCTCTCTAAAGAAGAGGGCTGCCACCTGTCACTTTGGAGTATCACAGGGACGTGAACTTCCTGTGAATACGATGATTATAAGAAGGATACCAATGAATAGCAGATGAAGTGATATATCCTAAAGATGCACAGTTTAACTGGTTAAATGAGTTGCGGTGGTGACACAATGATCTATCAAAACTTCTTTAAAAGATGGAGGTGGTTCTTGTACTGATGTGGTATGATTTCCAATTCAACATGATATTAAGTGAATAAAGCCTGGCCACAATGAATATAGCATGCTATAACTCTGTGGGGAGGGGAGGATGATACATAACATTATTCATACATATACACAGTCACTAGAAGAATCCATTAGAAATTGATACTAGTGATTGTCCAATGGAAAGTACTAGGGATATAGTACAGTGTAGTGAAAGACAGACTTGCATTTTTTACTGTATACTCTATATATTTCACTGAAATATAGTGTCTAATTGAGAAAGACCCACATTTTTTAACAAATGAAGGTTTTGATTCTATTAAAAACATTAGGATAATTATCATCTGTATGTAAAAAAACAAATCGTGGCCTACACAAGGATTAATCCAACATGTATATGAGAACTAAATGTAAAATAAAAAACTTGTAAAACATGGAGAGCAAAACATTGTAGAAAAATGTCAAAACCTGAGCATGGTCAAGAGTTCCTAGAAATGACACCAAAGTCATGATCCATTTTAAAAATTGATATATTGAACTTCATTAAAATCTAAAATTGTAATGGCGTATAGGAGTAAGTAATAAGAGGGAAAATAATAAGATTGTAATAAAAAAGAGGAAACAAAGCTTATCTATATGGGGGAAAGGGGCTGTAAGGTGGGTAGGGGAAATGGGAAAAAATGAGAATTAAGTCATGTCATATACTGGTACAAATTGTCAATGTTGAGTGCGATCATGATGTGTACATATAATGTACTAATAAAGATTAGAATTTTTAAAAATTTAAAATTATGTCCATGAAAGATTATAGCAAGTGAACAGAACAAGCTATAGACTTGAAGAAAATATGCAGCAATGCATATTCAACAGAGGTCTTGTATCCAGAGTACAGACAGAACTCTCAGAACTCAACCAACCAAACAAGCAAAACAATTTTTTTCAAAAATAAGATAAAGTCTTAAATAAATAATTTACCAAGTCCTACAAGGACTTTAAAAAAAAGAATGGTAAATAAACACATAAAAAATATTTAATATCATTAGTCAAATTGAAATCATGATGAAATACCATGACATACCTAGTAGAATGACTGATGGTTCCAAATTCTGGGAAGGATACAGGTCAACTGGAACTCTAATACACAATAGATTTGCAAAATAAAATCACTCCAGAAGATGGTTTGGCAGTTTCTTATAATATTTAACATTTCCCTCCATAATGTATCAATAATCATATTCTCAAAGATTTGCCCTAGAAAAAAATGAAACTTACATTCATATAAAAAATTATACACAAACATTATAGCAACTTCATGCCTGACAGCTAGAGCAAGAAATAGTATAAGTGTTCCCCCTTAGACAAACAGATAAAGTGTAGTGCACCCATACAACATACTGTCACTATAGTTAAAAAAAAAAAGGTTGGGGACAAAATAGTGATATGTACAACAACTACAATTAACTTCAGAGTCATTCTGCTCACTGAAAGAAGCAAATCTCAAGAAAGGTCATATATTGTATTAATCTACTTGTCTGAAATTCTCAGAAAGACAAAGTATAGTAATAGAGAACAGGTCAATGGTTGCCAGGAATGATGGGTTAGAAAAAGGCATGCTGTTAAAAGATCATTTTGGAAGATAAAGAAACTGTTTTATTTGCTAATTTTTAAATTTGCTACATGGAAACACATGTTACATTCATAAAACTGTACACCTAAATAAAAACTGTACACTTTACTACATGATAATTCAAATTGAGGAAAAAGAATGATGACTTCTAGTTTCCAAATGAGGGGAAGCAGACTGGTAGAACTAAGTTATTGTTGTAATGCTTCTATATTACATATGAAATAACAAAAATTAAGTCTAAGATGATTGTGATAAGAAAGAGATACATAATACAGTCCCTGGAAGAACCAGTAAAAAAGCAATAGACATAGTAACAAAAGTGTAAAAAAGAACCAAAAGAAATGTTCTATCAACCCAACAGAAGAAAGGAGGGGAGAAACAAAGGGACCAGAAGCAAGATGAATAAAAAACAAGTAGAAAATATTTATTTAAATCTAATTGCATTAAGAATTATATTAAATGTAAATGTACTAAAAACTAAAAAAAAAAGCCTAGAGATTTTCAGGCTAGATAAAAACTAAGACAGAAGTTTATGCTCTTTATAACGGACATGCTATAATATAAACACATAAATATATTTGAAAAGGAAAAGATGAAAATAAAGTACGTCATGTAAATATGAATACTAATCATACAAAAATGGGAGTGACAGGAACCATATCATAAAGATTAAAAGGTGTACTAATGATTTTTTAAATTGAATATATTGGGAAGTTAGAATATATTTACAATAGTGACTCATAATAATGCTTCAAAATACAAGACACGAAATAATAAAAGAAATAGAATAAAGCCAAAATCAAAGATTTAAAAATTCTAAGGGCTATCAAGAAGCAATTTAGAGAACAATTAGAAAAAAATCCCAAAAAATGATATTTGAATCATTTATACTTAAATAGATATATCTTGAGGATATCCTCATAAGTGAAATAAATAAGTCACAGATAGATAAATATCACATCATTTCTCTGGTATGAGAAAATAAAGATGTAAATGAGTCCTACAAGTGTATGTTATATATTGTGAAATAGAAAATACTCAAAGTAAAATAGGGTGAAGGGGGAAAAATAATGAGATTATAACAAAAAAGAAAGGAAACAAATTTTATGTATATAGGGGGATGGTAGGGTGGGTAGGGCTATGGGAAAAATGAGAATTAAGTTGTGTCTTATACTGGTACAAATTCTCATTGTGGAGTGCAATCATGATGTGTATATGTACTGTACCAATAAAGATTTCAGTTAAGGGGCTGGGGGTTTGCTCAGTGGTTGCGGCACCTGTCTTGTAAACGCAAGGACCTGGGTTCAATCGCCGGTAACCACATACCATCCTGGGCATGGAGACTCAAGCCCAGCAGCAACCAGTACCACATACCACAGTGCCAGGCGCGGTGGCTCACACCTGTAATCCCAGCACTCGGGAGGCAGAGGCAGGAGGATTGCTGTGATGAGAGTTTGAGGCTGAGCTCAGGGCCAGCCTGAACCACAAAGCGAGACCCTGTCTCAAAAAACCTGAAAAAAAAAAAGATTTCAGTTTAAAAAAAATTCCCAATGTAGAAGCTCTGAATGGCTATAAAATGCCCTGAATTCACTGACATTTACAGAACACTTAGCTATGAAATATCCACTTTTCCTTGTATATATGGAATATTCATGAACAGATAGATCCTATATTCTGCTCTTGTAAACAAATCTAATTAATTCAAAGAGATGGAACTCCCAGTTTCCTTAGCTGATGGATCATCCTCGGGCTGTACTCAACTTTTACAAACAGCAAAAAAAAAGTACCAGATGAAAAGAGAATTTTTGTTATTCTCTTTTCAAGCCTTAAAAAACACACATAAAACTTTAGGGTAAAATATAAAATACATATTTTGCTCTTTGTGTGAGTGTGTGTGTGCTACTGAGGATTGAAACAAGGGTCTTGAAACTGAGCTGCATCTTCAGCTCTTGTTTTGTTTTGTCTTGTTTGTTTGTTCGTTTGTGACAGGATGTTGTTAGGTCTCTACACTGTCCAGGATGAGTTCGAACTTTCAGACCTCCTGCTTCAGGCTTCCAGAGTGCTGGGATTATAGGCATACATTATCATGGCTGACTAATTTTTATTTTTAAAAACTTCCTGAAGCATTATACATAGACAGGCCTTACTTTTTATAGACTGTTTAACTGGAACTTGTACATATTATAGCCATGCAAAAGCAAAGACTGTCTTTACCCTTACTTCATAATTTATGACTGTTTTAAATTGGGAGCAAGGGGAATACTTGATGAAAAAGAGTTCAGTAAAGCAACCTCTCTTATCCCTCTGAAAGCCATCCCAAACAACATAAAGAATGAAATTTAGAATAAATTTTCCCTAAAAGAAGAAGGGAAAGAGCCACAACACTGAGATACAAAATAATGCATATCTGAAAAATACTGTAAAACACGGCCTGAATGAGGAAAGACTGACAAGGACAGACCTTCTGACTTTAAATTCCTCGCAAATGTGTGTGAAAGTTGGTGCTATAGTCCCAGGAAGCTAGTCTATTCATTAGCCTTGTATTAGATCTGTGAATAGAGTAGGGCAGGAGAAGAGAATACTGGCCAATGGACAGAGGAGGTCTGGGTGAAAGAGAAAGCAAGGGAGAGAACATTTCCACTACCAAAGACAGCATCTCAGCTATAAGAGACTGAAAAGGAAAAAAAGAGAAAAGGAAGGAAGCCTTTACCAGACTATGGAAAACTGAGACTAAGACTAATGGCTTTATAAAAGCCCCACAAAGTATTTTTTGGTGCTGAAAACTGGGAGATTCTTTCTTCACCTCAAAGATACCACAAGCACCTAGATGATCTGATGAACAGTCAAAAAAAAAGGGACATAAAGATTCAAAATAATCAGAAGAGAATAAGCAAATTGAAAGATCCGAGAAAAACATAGAACAGAAAAATAAAAGCTTTTAATAATTTAAAACCATCTCAGAACCAACCAACCTTTTTATTTAACTGGAATGACAGTATGTTGTATGGATGCACTAGTAGTGAAAAATATAGCAAGAACAAAATAACACACAAAAATAAATAGATAAAGCTATAAAAGGATTAGACTCTTCCATGAGAATGTACAGAATAGCTGGTGTCAGGTCAACTTTCATGTTTAATATGGTAATTATAAAGTCTAATAAATTTTTTAATAGTTAAAAGTATGGAATAGCAGCAATGTTCAGGCGGAAACTGAGGGAAATCAGGTCTTACAATAAAGAAAACACATGGGTTTAATCTGTGTTTACACTGCTTTTCCTTCAAGAGTACACATTCTTTACGGTGATCATCAAGTTGACTTCAATCAGAAAGCCATAAGCCTATTGGCCAGAAAAACCAGAGAAGATATTTGCAGTTGTCAGGGTGATGAAAATTTAAAGAGGAAACTGAACAAACAAGAGAGGTACAGAATGGGGAGCCCCACAGTCTGAATGATCTTTCCTCCAAATCATTGGCTGGCCCTGAACCTCAGTGCCAGGGAGTGAAATTTGGTAGCAGAAAGGGAATAAAAGAGGGTTAAGGAGAGAAATGGAGATTCCCACAGAAAACAATTAGAAGGACTTAATACTTACCTGAGCTTCTACTGAAGCCCCAGAAAGGTCAAACACTGAGGATAAAGCCCATGTCCCAAGAATAAGCAGTTTTGCTAAAACTGAAATGCATTACTCATAAACAGTCTCCAATCAGGTCTGTATGATTTTAAACTTATTTGTTAGCAATCTATCCACTTTCTGTAGCAAAACCCAGTACTCTTCAGAGAAAGAGAGCAGAGTCCAGACTTTGATAAAAGCACAATATCTACTATGCATAAAAGCTGGGAGGAATAGGTCACAGATAGATACATATCGCATCTTTTCTCTGGTATGAGAAAATGAAGATGTAAATGAGTCCTAGCATTGTATGTTATATATTGTGAAATAGAAAATGCTCAATGTAAAATAAGGTGAAAGGGGACAATGTTGAGATTGTAACAAAAAAAGTAAGGAAGCAAATTTTATATATATGGGGGGGTGGTAGGGTGGGTGGGGCTATGGGAAAAAATGAGAATTAAGTTGTGTCTTATACTGGTACAAATCCCCATTATGGAGTGCAATCATGATGTGTATATTTAATGTACCAATAAAGATAATTTTAAAAAAAAAGCTGGGAGGGAGAGTAGGAGGGAAGGAGAGAAGGAGAGAATAATTGGGATTCATGATCAAAAGAGAAAAAAAACAGTGAAGAAGAACAGAGCCACAAACCTGCAGGTATTGGAAAGGGCAAAAAAGGACTTCAGAATGGTTAAGATAAATATGTTAAAAGAATTGAAACAGAACTTTTCAACCTTGGCACTACTGATGTTTCAGGCTTAGTAACTGTGACTAATACAGAGATTGTCCTGTCTTATAGAATGTTCACTAGTACCCCAGGCCTCTACTCACTAGATATTTCATTCTCCATTATGACAAGCAACAATAACTGCAGACATTGCTTAATAGGGGGAGTTTCCTAGACAAATATCACTGGCGTAGAGGAGAAAATGAATACAATATCTATTTGTTTTGTCAGTGTTAGAGATTGAGCCCAGCTTCTTATTTATGCTGATCAAATGTTCCACCACAAAATACATCCCTGACCGCAATACTTCAATTTTTAAAAAAGGATAGTAAAGTCATACCTTGTATTGCAACTGTTTTGTAATGTGTTTGATACTTGAGACACATTCATGTCAACTTTTGTCCCAGTATTCATTGTTTGACACTGACATGCAAGCTACAACTTGGTGTCCACTGTCTCAGGACACATCACACTTTCCAAGTTACAACAGTTTGGTACCCACCAGTTTTCATACTTGCTGCATCACCTGGGATCAGTTAATGAGTACCAGATACCACTGTATTACCAAAAACATTGTGGATGGAATAAGCAAATTGCCCTTGAAACAAACAAAAAAAAAAATAGTAAATTTAAGTTCAGTCAACAAAATCACCTAACCCAAAGCTAAAAGATGGAACAACATTGCAAAACATGACTAAAGTTTCCATGGCCTTTTGCTCTGTACTACACCATCTAACATATTTGAAATTAAAGTCCTTGACCAAGAGGAAGCAGAGAAAAAAAAAAGCAGAAAAATATTTTTGGAAAAATAGTGATTGAACGTTTTCCATATTTGATAAAGAAAAATCGCAGTCAATCATTCTGAGAAATTGTGAACAGGATGAAAAAGAAAACTACACTTGGGCAAAATTACAGCGAAGCTATTGAAAACTATAAGCAAGTTTTTTAAAATCTTGAAAGAAACCATAGGGAAAAAAGACATATTATACACAAGGAAATAACAAGAATGACAGCTAAGTTCTTATCAGAAAGAATAGAGGCCAGGATACATTGGAATGACATATTCAAAAAATTCTGTACCAAATGGAAATAATCTTCCAAAATGAAGGTGAAATGAAGACTTTTTCAGATAAATGAAAAAGTGAGAAAGCTCAATAGCAGGCATACAAAATAAGAAATGCTAAAGGAAGATTTTCAGACTGAGGAGAAATGAAACTCAATAGAAATTCAGATCGACAGACAGGAATCCAGACTACTAGAAATGCTAATTATATGGCTAAAAATGAAAGACTTGGGAGGAAAGGATATAGCTCAGTGATAGCAAATCTTTTTATCACATTCAAGGCCCTAAATTCAATCCCAGTACTGAATAATAATAACAAAATACTCTTAATTTTTTAAAAAATTATTTAGTAATTAATTTATGTTTTATAACAAAATTAAACCATTGCATGTATGTTTATAACATAGAAAGAAACATGACAACAGCATCACAAAGACTAAAAGAGACAAATGGGAATTACACAAGTTTAAAATCCTTGCTTTCTATCTGGAGCAGTATGATAAATTAAGATTAGTTTGGTATCCCTAGAAAAACCAAAAAGCACATTTCTAGACAGAAATCACTAAAAAATACTGAGAGAAATACAATTGAATTCTAAAATGTATTCAACACCAAAGAAAAATAGGAAAGTTGGAACAAAAGTATAAAGAATAGTCAACAAATAGAAAATAAGTACTTGGGGCTGGGGATTTAACTCAAATGATACTGTATCTACTGGAAAGCACAAGGGCCTGAATTCAATCCCCATTACCCATCTCCAAAAAAAAAAAGGAAAGAAAATAAGTAGAGGCCATGGATTTCAACACAACTATATTGAGGTACATTAAAAATAAATCAACTAAGGTCTAGGAATTTAGGTTAGTTGTTCTTGTGCTTGCCTTACAAGCAGACGGTCCTGAGTGTGATCCCTGGAACAAAAATAAATAAATATTCATAATAATAATATGGATAAAATAAATAAACTAAATAATTAAAAGGCACGGATTTTCATAATAGATTTTTCAATCACATATCCAAGGCAGTTAATTGATAACTAATAAAAGTTTATCTAGAAGTTCAGTGTCTAAGACCAGGAAGCCTCAGTTTTGGGCCTCTAATGTGGGTGATGATTGGTATCCCTTCATGGTGGGAGCGTGTATAGGAACCAGTGGTTCCACCTGAAGAGCAGAGAGGATGCCTGTAGTCCTAGAATCTGGGAGGCTGAGCATGAGGATCACAAATCCACACCCAGTTCAAATCATTCAGAGACCCACCAAAGTGCTATCTCAAAATAAAAAGTAAGAAAGAAAGATATGAGGGATGTTATGCAACCAGTGATATGTGCAAATCCAAGTAATGACACATGGGATTAAGTAATGGATGGCTTTACTTCTCCCCTGGGAATTTGTCTGATTATTATTTTCTCTGAAATATACATATATACCATTAAATATCAACTAACTGGGATTTTTCCATGAATTAACACTCTGTTCAAAATATTTACTCCTGTAAAGTACACCAAGAGTAGGAATACGATTTGGAGTTTTCTGAAATCCAGCACACCTAATGACTTGTAAATGTGTCTACATACTTTTAAGAAACACAAAAATCCATTCTTCAGAGACAATCTTCATTCATTTTTTTAATTCGGATACTCCACTTACAAGCACTTGGTCCAAAGTGCATAACACAGCAGGTTAGCTGTGTGATCTTGACAAACCACTTACTTGCTTTGTCTCCATTTCTTCTATAAAATGGGAATAATAATGTCACACCCTCAGTAGAGATGTTTGGTAAGTAAAGTTCATGGGAGCATGTAGCCTACGTTTGGTTAGTTATTGGTGCAGCCCTTTTGTCCAGGTAAGAGTCAGAGAAGGAAGGAGCAAGGACTGAAACCCAGCGCCACCACTCTAGTCCTTAATCTCCAAAATGTGTTACATTCTGTAGAGAAGATAAAGCCCTCAGTACAATGCCAACCATCGGGAAACACTCAATAAACCACAGTGACTGTGATCATGAACCTGGCCCTCCTCTTAGCAGGGATTTACAACTCTCCAAACAAACACACCAGGATCCCCTAACAACAACAAGATTGGCTCTCAGTTTTGAATTGTGACCCTTTTTGGCTTTTCCCTTAATTTTACAAAATTTTTTTAATACACTCTTGCAGGAAACAGTGCTGTGTATTCTAGATATCAGCACAGAAACTATACCTCCTGGGGATTGTGAGAGCTCTCGGAGACAGCAAGAACATGTGAGTCCCAACAGGACAAGAAGGGTGATGCGGGGCTTTGGTTCAAGTCCAGAGCTACCAACACTCACACAAGAGTGCTCTTCAGATATGTTTGCCTTCAGGGAAATAAGCAAATCAACTCTGCAATTTCAGCCTGCCAATTTCAAGGCAGGCAATAATCATAAAGGATTCAGCATCACTTAGCATTTTTCTACTGGATTGTTACAGGCAGCTCTCAATTACGGTGAATGCAAATGAAACCTAACAAGAAAAAAATGTAGTAGGAGTCTTTTAAAAAGAAATATTTAGTTCTTTGAGGGTCAGAACTCAGAGGTTCCAGAAACCTAGGAATTCTGCACTATAAATCATAACCTTTCCTCCCTCTTGAACTCTAAAATACTTCCCCTGACAAGTGTCTAGCCCAAGGGTGGCAAATCTATGGTATGCGTGCCATAGAGGCCTCTGTGGGTACACCAGCCAAGTTGCCCCAGCAACTGAACACTGAGTAACAGTTGCTTTTTCCCTAAACTAAAACTTCAGTAGTAATGTTTAATTGCAGCATTGGCACACTACAGTAAGTAAGTGGTTTTGGGGTACAATGTAGGCACTCAGTCTCTAAGGTTCACCATCCCTAGTCTAGCCCCACATAGCTACTGTTTACCCAGTACTTATAATATTCCCTCTTGTTGAAGAACTCGCTTTCTGTGGTTTTGGTTACCCACACTCATCTGTGGTCCAAAGACTATAGTGCAGGATAATAAGATATTTTGAAAGAGAGACCACAGTGACATCACCTTTATTACAGCACATTATTATATTTGTTCTTGGATTATTAGGTGGTATTAGCCTCTTACTTCATTTAATTTAGAAATTAAATTTTATCACCGCAAGTATGTTTAAAAAACACACACACACAGCATATGAAGGACCTGGTACTAGTCCATATTGAGGCATCTGTGAACACCTTCAGATATATTCCTAGAGGATAAGGATTTCTGCGCTAGGTGCTAGATGGTGCTGTATGAAGTGTCCTTGTCCCATGCTCCTTGTGTCCATGCCCCTTGGCATGCCTCTTATCAAGTCACAGCACTGATGAAGTCAGAGCCAGGGTTCAGACGCGCACCGGTCTGGTTCCAGCACAGGTGCCTGCCGCCCACCCCAGACTGCACCACTGCCTGTTTAGCCTCAGCTACTATTATTAGGCATCACTTCTTGGAAACATCCAGAGCTTTCCTCCCACGGCCTTTCTGCCTCAGATGGTCACTCCACAAAAATGCCACCAGATACCTAGCCTCCCGAAAGCCAGGCCTCCTCCTCGAACACAGGACTCCCAGCCTGCAGTTCCTCTCTACAGAGACATTTTTCACTCCTTCTTCCCATCCCCCTAACCATGCCCACATCTGCTTCTCTGCATCTGTTAACACCTAGCAGCTCTCTGCATGAAACCGGAGGGTGTGTGGAGTCTCCCGGTGTCCTGGTGGTGTATGGTCCTTCCTGCTGGGGTTTATGTCTGGTTCTGCACGTTGACTACATGAGCTTGAATAAAGGCCTTGGGTTTCCAGCTATGAAGCAGACAGCTGACCACACACGGAAGGACTCCCAGAAGGGCTTGTGCCATTGTCTGTGCAGCCTGGCTCTCCTCCTTTCCCAATGAAATCACTGTATGCAAAAGTGTTTGTTAACAGGCAAGAAATTAAACATTGGTAATAAGCACGGCACTGCTCAGTAGAGTTGTTCACCTAACTCGGCTCGGAACTTCCCGGATACCTCATTGCTAAAGAAACTTAGTTTGTATAGTCTTCAATGTTCAGTATAAGAAAGCTCAATCATCTTTTAGGAAAGAAATTTTAACACCGTATGCTCAGAGAAATTTGTCCTGCAAACACACATGGGAAGCCAGCAATTTCCTGCTGAATGATGCATTTGGGGCCACTCTGGAAGAACAAAAATGTTCTTCCTGAGAATACTTCTCACTGGGACACCTGATCAAAGTTGAGGGTGTAATACTGATTGTCACTCAGTAAAGAGGTTCCTGAGAAGCTGGGTTTCTGCTCCTTGCAAAGGACTTTCTCAGGATTCAGAATTTCTCAGTACAGTATCAGAGAATGGCTTCATTACAGATGGATCCTCCATGAGGCTGGAGAGAGAGACACAGAGAGAGAGAGAAAGAATATTCTCCAACTGTCAGCCTTACCTATTCATAAGACAGAGAATCAAAGATCCATGATTTCCTATAACTGTCTTATTTGACAAGCTAGCAAGAAATTAAATCTTTGCTAGAATATTAAGAGAGAGAAAAATCTCTAACTAAAGATTTTTCACCAAGGAAAAATCTCTAACTAAAATATGTTCTTACACCAAAGTAAATTATTAAGCCATAATTTATATCAGTGAACACAATTCTCATTTACCTAACGTTCAGATACTTATTAAATATCTGTTGGACATTTACCATGGATCTAAATATCATCATTATTGATGAAAGCATATATTAAAAATAATAACAAGCACTTGTCTTTCCACGAGTCAAAAAACCAATTGTGGATATTTATGATCTTTAAAAGAAAATACTGCTGAAGAGCCCAGGGGTGTGGCTGAGTGGGAGAACACTTGCCTAGCTTGTTCAAGGACCTGGATTCAACCTCAAGTAGTGTTAAAAAACATAGCAGCATAATAGGTGTGTGTGTGTGTGTATGTGTATGTAAACCTCTCTAAGTTGTGTGATCCATACTACATTCAGGAACAGGAACAGACTCCTCTCTGGACATTTACTACAAACAACAGCAACTTTCTCCAGGTTTGTGGGTGACTGGTTCTTCCTTTGTCATTGTCCCCACCACATAGCGAGGCATACCAGAGGGACTCAATGTACCTCCTGGAAAGGAAAAGCTCTTCCATTGCCCAAGCACACTGGTTTCATATTTGAAAACCAGACCAAGAAGCAGCCTTTCATGGAGACAAGGTCTTGTGCTGAGTCACCAGTTGGACTCTAAAGTCTCCATGGGGAAGACTTCACTTATCTGGATGCTCATGGGTTCAGGGCTGAATGAGGTGTCTGTGGGTCTGGAGGAAGGAAAGGTAACCTGGTGAGGCCACCAGCCTGAATAGACAGCATACATACACATACACATACACATACACATACACATACACATATACATGGGCCTTGATGGGCAGGGTCATGGTGTCTGCCTTTGGGGAAGGAGTAAGGTAAATGTTGAAGCTGAAAAGATCACCTGGAGTAGATGGAAGTGTGCCTTTTAGTCCAAAGAATTGTGGCTAGTGTGCACCATCTGAAATCATGGCAGCATTCAGGAAAGGAAAGATTACACATACTGGGAAAGTGGGGATTTCAGTGTTCTACACACATTCCTGGGAAGACTAAACTGGTCCTGGAGTACCTCATTTCAATTAAATACTGCAAATATGCACTTGCATTTCTGGAATCTTCCTCTGGTCTATCTAGACTACCTCCTGGGCTGAGGATTTAGCTCAAGTTGTATCACACCTACCTTATAAGTGTAAAGACCAGAGTTCAATCCTCGGTACAAGGGAAAGGAAAGAAGAGGAGAGGACAGGACAGGACCGGAAAGGAGAGGAGAAGAGAGGACAGGACAGGACAGGACAGGAGAGGAGAGGAGAGGAAAGAGCATAAGCGACCTCCCTACATCCTTCCAGCCCCACTGAACCCATCAGCCTCTCTCCAGGCCATCGGCACTGATTACTGCTTCCTAATGTCCCCACCCCCCATTCTCAGCATAGCAATGAGAGGGAGCTTCCAGACTGCAAACCTGGCCTTACCACTGCCCCACTAGAAATAAACCCCCGAAGTCCCTAGGAACTTTGAGAATAGGGCAGATTCTTTACAAGTACTATAAGGCACTAATCTATCCCCACCAACCTCCCAGGACTCCTTCTTGCAGATACACTCAGCAACTCCTCTCTAAACTCTCCCTTCCCAGCCTGGCAGAAGCTTCATCCACTCCCTTCCTACACTGTGCTCAGCTTGCTTCTTCTCATCCTTCAAGCGTCTGAGTCGCATCTGTAGAGAATCTCCTCATCCCAGGCACTTTCCCTATGAACCTGACCCAAGGACTACCATTGTCCCTTTGTGTCTGATGCCTGCTGTGCTAGGTAAATGGTGATGCTCCTGTGGTGAGCACAGCATAGATTTCTAATGGCTACTTGGGAACATTGGTGGAATAAACATACTAATGAATACAGGTTGAAGACCACCCAAGATGCCAGCTCCTGACTAAATCTACACAAATACAGAAGCAAGTTGAAGGCCATGGAGCAAGTGGCCATTTTAGATCAACCAGCTCTGCACCTCTGCCTGGGGACCAACCCACCATAGGACCAGCTTCTGAGGTAGTGCAGGTGGATCAGGGTATGTCAGATCCTCTTTGCCTCACTCTGATTGCTGTCAACATGTGGCCAGGCTTCCTGCTCAATACTAATCCATGCTTTACTTTTAGTGTCTCAGTCACATATGCGTGAAAAGCACTGTCTGCTTCATGGTACTTTCCCTCCCAAGTAGCCATCTTCCAAACAGTCTAGTTCCTCATGGCTTGGGAGTCTGGGACGACATTTCTGAAAGAAAGTCATTTTTTTCTTCATTGACTCAGAGCTCAGAACAATCTTTCACTTAGACTGCAAAATATTGATGCAATATTGATGCAGCATTTTGATGTTGAGAGCACATTATAAGGATAATAGAGTTGGAAGACCCTAAATTCTCCCACAGTTGGCTAGGGCTTTCCCCTTCTCCACACCCCGCCCCACACTCAGGGTCTGACACTTCCAGGGCAACACTTCATTCCAAGTTCAGCAATCCTAGCAAAACTCACAGGAGAGCCCAAGGAAAATGAACTAGCTCCCACCCCAAATGTAACCCAAAACTATAAGCTGAAAATACCAACAATACTTTGTTTCCACACAAAATGTAGCCCCTTGGGAAATTACACTTAGATGATTTATGGAATGTGAGTCTTTAGCCATATTATACTTTGCAGTGCCGACAAAGACAACAATAATGTATAATTGATTCCACTTGGATCTCAGCAAGTCAATAAAGAACTTTGTTTATACATAATTTTGTTGGGCAAATCTCCCAGATGGTACTGAAATGTTGCATTTTTAAAAAGTTGAGTTTGGTCCAGGACGATCATAAATTATAAAGATAATGTGTCTTTTGTATCGTTACAGTCATCTAATTGTAATCACAATTATAGTCACTGAAATCTAACTACATTCTATTTCAGTATTACTCTCGACATTTTTAAAGCTTCATTTATTTAAGAGCCAAAAGTTAAAATAAGGGCCCTAGAATCCCTAAGCTCCACCTGCTTTGCAGGGTTTATAAAACTAAGTCCTATCATGAAAATAAAAATTTAATATTTTCATAATAAGAATTGGCAGTACAAATATAAACTCTTTAGTAGGGTTTAGGTTAACTTTCTTACCATTCAGTAAAAGGCTTTATCTAGGTTCCTGAGAATCTAAAAGTTTTATTTCTGCAATAATGTTTACTATGTAAAACATGTCATTTATTCCTCCATTAAAGATAAAAATCTATGTTTTTCTTTCTCATTGTTGCATCACCAAAAAGATGTTTGAGTAGATTATTAAAATATAGGTCCTTGTTTATAAAATGGCTCCAGGAGACCCTGGTGGGTAAAGTTCCCTGGCTGGCGCCCTGGTGCAGCTGAGACTGGCACATTAGCATGACTCACGTGACTCCCTCCCAAGGGAGCGACAGGACCTGCATACTAAGACACTGTGGACAGAGAAAGCAAACACAAGTTTCCAAAATGAGCCTTGGATGGAAAATTACCCAAGCCGGGACTCCAGATTGCAGACACTGGTTGATAATTAAGCTGCTTCTCTAGAGGGCAACTCTGCATCACCTGCTCCAGGTGAGAAGCCCCAGGATTTAGGCATCAAAGAATGGTTAATGATTCTCTCAAGGAATGGCAGGACACCAGGTGGCCTCTGAACAGACTAGGAGGAGGCTGTGGCCAGGGAAGAGGACAGGGAAGAATCGATGAGGGCACTGGTTCTTGAACCTGACTTTGCTTCTAAATCACCTACAGAGTGGCTGAGCTCAGATTGCAAGGTTGCACCCCCAGGCCTGCTCCACCAGTCTGTGATAGAGCCTGAGTGTTTACATTTCTAATTTGTCCCCAGAGGCCACTCCTTCCGGCCCAGTAATCACACAGAGTTGAAGCAGGAGCTCTTGCCCTTGCCCAAGGGCAACAGCACCCCCAAGACTTGTTTGAAATGCACAATCTCAGGCCCATTATAGGCTTATGGATTCACAGTCCACAGTGAACACGACCCTCCAAATAACTCCAAATGTGCACATTAAAGTTTGAGAAGCACCATATTACATGATGCAGACTCAACTAATTCCATGTCTAGATGGCTGATGATAAGAGCGCATGTAAGCATTCATGAGCATGTGCTTTGAGAGGGGAAAAAAGGAGGTGTGATTTTCTGTTAACCTCTAACTTACTACTACTCATTCCATTTCCTCTCAAAAATACACTCAAGGAAAATAAGTTCTGTGCATAATTCAAGTGCACAGCAGGCAGATGAGTACAGAACATATAGCCTCCTGTCTTTGAGATGTATCCTAACCCTGTGCCTAAGAGCAAGGTGGCAATTATCTTGACCCCTTGATCTTGCTACAGCTGAGTCTAGACCAAGATCTTCGGTGCAATAGGTGTACAATCAATGTAACTCAATTTAGAGCTGCTGTCAAGACACATGTAAAATACACAGCATGTGTTTATGCTATATTATGTACAAACATTTTAACAGCATTTTATTACACACATCTATATTACCTTAAGTCAGCTTTCTACTTAGGTCTTTGACTTTCCTGCCCTATTTGTTCTTGTCTTCATACCAACTCCCTTCAGACCCAGTACAAATGTATCGTTCAGCCTGTTCCCAGCTTAGCTCACTCCAGAAAGTCTTTCTAGGTAGACTTGTTCTTCTATTAGCTAGGGAATCTGAATGTTGAGGCAATATTTATTCTTTTTAGAATAAGAATGGGCAAATTTTCTTTGCCAAATGGTTAATATTTTAGACTTGACAGGCCATACAGTCTAAGTTACACAACTATTCAACTCAGCTAATGTAGCTGGAAATCATCTACAGACAAGATGTAAGCAAATAAGCATGGCTATGTCTCAGTAAAACTTTATATGAGATTTAAAATCAGTGCCTATGAATAATTTTCATGTATTATGAAATACAATTCTTCTGAATTTCTTAATCATATAAAAATGTAAAGGTCATTTCTTATCTTGTAAGCAGTACAAAAAAAATCCAGATTTAGCCTGACATAGCTAAATTACTAGCTAACAGTGGTAGTTTGCCCTCATCCAGGGGTCAAGGTCAAGTCATATCTCTGCATCTAACACAAAAACTGCTTGACCTATCCGAGTGCTGATCTGAGTGGTCTTGTATTAAAATCAAGTGAGAAGGTATTTACCAGGTGTGTGACCTGTAGTACATATCCAATAAATGATAGTGATCCTATGGGTTGTGACTAAATTTCAAAATAAGCCAGCAGAGTTGTTAAGCCTCCTTAACATATGACCAGGAGATATGAGTCAGGAAACAAGTTCCTTTTTGATAAACATTCATGGGCATATAGACTCTCTGGAGAAGAGTAGGCTAAATTGGCTATGTGAATAGTAGGCACCTGGGCAGTGGTATCCAGGACGCTGCCCGAAAGTGTTCAACAGAGTTGGGACAGCATAGTGGGACATGTCTGCAATCCCAGAATTCTGGAAGACTAAGGCAGCTAAGCTGGAGCCCAGCCTTGGCAACTTAGTACATTAGTGACAATCTGTCTCAAAAATGAAAAATATAAATAAAAAGGGTTGGAAATTTAACTCAGCACAAAGGGTCTGGGTTCTAGCCCCGAAACAAAAAAGGGAAAGAGAAAACAGGGAGAAAGGAATAAAGGAAAACAGGTATATGAATAATCCAGCACTGCTACATCGCAGAAAATGTAAGAGAATAAAGAGAGATGTACTGTTCTGGCCAGGACAAGCCCTATTCCAACATCTGGAGAGGACAGTCAAGAAGTCCCTAAGGAGCCTGGTTGTTGGGCCTGGATCTTCTTCTTATAAGAAGCTGCTCTTAGAATTGCTGGTGATGAGATTTGGTTTTATTATCTAGGACATATTAGTTAATTAGTCTAACAAATTATCTGCTATGTGTCAGGCACATATTGTGTAAAGCATATAAACACAATGTAATAAATTTTTTGAAAGATAAGGATGGATAGATAGATAAACAGACAGAGACAGACAGAGAACTCCCATGAGCCTTTGCTTAGGCGAGTACACTTATGTGACCTCCTAGGTTGTTCAAGGAAGGGCCTGAATGTCACCAGACCAGCCTAGAGAAGGGATTCTCCAGCGCAGCTAGAGAGAGCAGCTTCTTCAAAGGGGCAAAATAATTCAAGCAGGAAGAGGCCTTGTGTTGCCAGATTGCCCAAATTTTCAGATGAATTCCAGATTTTCATGTGCAAGGTATCAAATGTTAAATATGAGTCTCTATCTCAAATATGTTCAAATGTTCTGAGCTGCACATATAGGTCACCAATTTGTGAACTCCTATTGGAAAGACAGCAACACAAAAAATTTGCTAATCTATGTTGCAGGAAAAGAAAGAAGAAATAACAAATGAGAGTGAATGGCAGTGATGAGAGAGCCAGGAAGAGACCAGGCCAGATGGCTAATGCAGCATGTCCAGGGTGCCTTAACCAATGGGCCCTGAAGGACAAAGATGGCTGCCCTGCTTCTGTTGGGACATCGGCTGCTTCACCCCTGACCAGACCTTGAGTAGCTCCTCCTTAGGAGAATCCCAGAAAGTGGCTCATTACAAGCCCTGATGGAGCTGAGGGAAGAGGAAACCCAAAGGGGGGTGGCACCTGGCAAGGACAGGAACTCAGCACCTGCTATGGCTGTAAAGCCCTCGGGGATGGCATACACACAAGGTTGTGAAACAAGGGTCTTTGGACCATTTAACCTCACAGGATTAGTGACTCAATTTATTTCTGGTTAGGCAGATGGATGCAAAGCCCAACCCAGTTCTCAGGGAGTCTATGGAAGGAGACAGATGACACAGATTCTGCTGAGCTCTCACAAGCCAATGAAATGACTTGTAAAAATGGAAACACTTCACTGAGCAGCTACTGTGTATCAGGTATCTTTACAGTAGCATGAAGTAGTATCCTTTACCTGTGAAGACAGAATAGTGCAGAGCAGATATCTGGACAATGTGCCTAGCAAAGAGCAAACATAGAAAGTCCATCAGGTCTACCTGATCCCAAAGTCCACTTTGCTACTCAGCCTTCTGAGAGACACAGTTTTTGTGGGAGGAATAGTTATTAGCGTATTTTGTATGGTCTTGTGTTGTCATCACCAACTCCATCTAGAAGACTGAGACCCTGTACTTGGTCTCCAGCAAAATCTACCTACACATGGACAGAGCCATCCAACAGTTGGCTGGAGGAATCCTAGGAGAGGCAGAAAGCAATCTACCCAGAGCCTGACTTAGTGAGTGGAGGCCCAGTGTTTGCCAGCTGCATGATGCAAATATATCTTTTAATCCCAAGGCATCTCAGTTCCTTGTCTATGAAAAGGGAGTAATCATAACAGTTCCTATCACAGAAGGTCACTTTTATGAAATAATGTATGAGAAAGGCTGTGAGGGCCTATACAGAAGACCTTTTGCTCTTGTGGTGTTGGGCTCTATCATCACTGGCAGGAATGCAGCAATCAGTGAGTGCATAGTACTGTCTCCATGCACAGGGCCTGGGTCAACGTCAGCTCTTCCTTAGCCATAAATAAATGATCACCTGTGGCCCCTCAGTGAGATGTGATTTAACATATCACCTAGTCTTCTCCCCTGAGGAATGCTGTCACTGGCCCTTCAGATCTACTTATGTGGATCCTGGGCTGGCAACCACACCAAAGAATGGATGGATGGATGGAGTCTCTTTTTTTTAAAGGTTTTTTGAGACAGGGTCTTGCTTTTGTGGTTCAGGCTGGCCCTGAGCTCAGCATCAAACTCACATCACAGCAATCCTCCTGCCTCTGCCTCCCAAGTGCTGGGATTACAGGCATGAGCCACCATGCCCAGCACTGTGGTATGTGGTACTGGTTGCTGCTGGGGTGAGTCTCCACACCGAGTATTGTATGTGGTTTCCAGGGATCGAACCTGGGCCCTTGCACTTGCAAGAAAGGCACCGGAACCACTGAGCTATATCCCCGGCCCTGGATGGAGTCTCTTGAAACTCAAGACAACTGAGGCCACTTGCAGGACCAGGCAGCTCCTCAGGTGATAAGAGCTCTCAGCTCTCTCGCTTCATTGGCCTCTGCCTCTGATCCTACCTCACTTCCGGGAAGGCCCTGCTCCAGTTGCTCCTACCTCAACTACTTCCCATACCCTGGGGAATCCGACCTCCAGACCTGTGGGGACACACATGTGACTCCCACAATGTGACCCCAGCAGGCATATCATGTTCCTCTACATAGGACCTCGGATGTCTTACTTCAAATGGCTAAGCCTGACACTGGAGAGGAAATAATGAGGGGAGTAGGATTTATTCTTTGCATGTTTCTTTTTGGCTCTGTGCTTGTAACTGGAGAAGGAATGCTGCATCTAGTTGTAGGCTGACCATTCACATATGGAAGCCATCTTTGTCATGTTCTTACCACTTCAATTTCACATGCACTGATGATAAATGTCTTTAGTTTTTTAAGTGTTTTGCTTTTTAAAGTGCAATCACCAGCCATGTACTTCACTGTGCACTGCATTCCACCTATACCAGACTGTGATTTGGGCTTAAAAGAGGTGACCAAGCATAGAAACTATGTCCTTGAAAAGGTTTATGTGTTCAGAGGCAGAACTTTTGGAAGGTAATCAGTCATGTTGGCAACAAATTCATCGATAATACATTCACCCACCAATGAGATTATAGCCAAAAGGTCTGTTAGAAGTTATATCACAGAGTGGCAGAACCTTGCAGGGTTTATTCTCTTCCCCATCCCTTTGTCTCTTCCTGATGAGCTGAAGAGAGCTGCTTTTCTCCAGCATGCCCTCCTGCCATGACGACCATGGACTGAGATCTCTGAAACCGAACCAAAGGCATATTTTCCTCTTAAATTGTATAGGTCAAATATTGTATCCCAGCAATGAAGTTAGGTAACATTCCTCCAACCCATAGGTACAGGGTAGAAGGCCAGGGTTGTAGGAATGCATGAGCACCTGGCCTCTTCTCACTCTATTCATAGTGTATGCACTATATCAGCCTACTCAGCCACTTTCACACATTAAAATGAAAGGTGTCTGCATGTAGACTACCTAAAATCATCTGTCACCATACATGTGCCACAGCTAGGAAGCTCTGGCCTATGCTGAAGAACAAATAATTCAGCAATCTTGCTTCCTTTTCCCACCAATTTTGTAATTCAATTCTGCTTGATATGATCCATCTTTCTATACCTAAGGGACAAGCATTCCTGTTATAACTTAAATCTGATTTGGGGATGTACCATGTGGATACTGCTGCCTCTTCCCCTTTAAACTATTTTTCTCTTGGAAACCAAGTGACACTTTAGCTGAATACAAGTGTCTTTTTTTTCCCCAACTGTAAGTGAACGTTTACACTCTCCAAAAATCAAACTGATATTTTTAGTGTTATGATTTTATTATGCTTCTTTATCGGGTAGTTTGCTTTTGTGAAGTTAAAGAAAGCAGTGAAGTGGAAACTAGTAACAAATAGGGCATATTGAAATTGGGCTCTGCAATTTAAATTTTCCATTCATTTAATTGAGGAGAAAAGTGTGTGTTTGTTTAGATATCTAATTATTGGGAAAGGAGAGGTTCATTTGTCTAAGTTAATATCCCTTAACCAAGTTAAAAATTAGCATACATCTCTTTAATTACACCTTGAAGTGACAGCTAATGCGCCAGCCCCTTGCACAGCCCCATTTACCACACTTCCTATCTGCCCAGCAGAGGATCAGGGGTGGAAAGCAGGGGTCCTGGTCACCTGTCTCCCCATACATTGTCCTACTGCTGGAGGAACATCCAGGCCCTCTGAGGAACCTCCAGCAGGCCTTGCCCTATCACTGACTCAGATCCCTCCTGGCCCCGTGTGACTGGCCTCTCTCAGTGTGATCAGCCTCTTTGACTTTCTCAAGGTCTCGAGAAGTTTCAAGCATAGTTTCCAAGTCAGGGTCGGCACCTGTCCTTTCTCTGCCTGGGAATCTCCCACACAAGGATTCAGCTAATTCCACACTCTAGAGGAGGTCCCTTTTCTACCTTATCTATACCAGGTTACCTTGATTGCCAACTTGAATGCATTAACAGACTCTGGGGAGGCCACTGGAGTGTGTGGACACTAACCCCATCAATAGGAGGGGGCATCTATTTGGAAGAAGCGGGTCATGGGAGGTATGACCTTGGGGACTCTCTCTGGTCTCTGGCCTCTTCCTCTCTGGCTCTTTCCCTACTCTCAGCTTCCAAAATGCCATGAATTGATCAGCTTTCTTCCACCATACCCTCTGCCATGATATTTCTGCCTTTGGGCTAGTCAACCTCAAGGCCAAAAATAAACCTCTCCCTTAAATTCTGGGGGGAACTATTTTATCCCAGTAATGAAAAAGCTGACCAATACATGGCTAGCCTGATCCCCAACCCTTCATCATTCACTTTCCCAGCCTCACCTTATCCTTAATTATACATTTAATGAGGTCATGGAATCCCCAAAGGTAGGGGCCTTTCCTTTCCTGTCCCCTAACACTTGGTATGCAAGCATACTGCTTAGTGTGTAATTTTTTAGTAACTGTCTATTGAATGATGGAAAGGATAAATAATGAGTGAGTGAATGGTGAATGAATGAATGCTTCCAGTTTCTCCCCTGTGGCATTACAGACCACAGGAGTTAGCCCTTGAACCAGAAGCCATGTGATAGCTGGCCACCTGGAAACCACTATGGACCCTGGACCTGCTCCCCATGGAGGCTGGGAAGGGAAGGCATCTCAGATGGTAGGACTATGCGTCCATTTCTAAGCACATCTCGGGAGCTTCCATCCATTCACTTGTTTATTATTTCTCTAAATAAATATCTGTAGTTTAAATGTTCAACAATGGAGAAATGGTTGAGGAAATAGTAGAATTACAATGTGCTCATTCGCTATTTAAAATAATGTTTATAGAGAGCTTATAATAACATGAGAAATTGCTTATGATACAATATTAACAGGAAACAAAGTAGTTTGTGCCATACAATGTTAGGTGAAGACTGTGATTGCAAATGCATTTTTTTAACTAGAGAGTTCTAATATTATGCTACAAGAAAATAGCAAGAACGCTGCTTGTCTCCAGATTATGAATTTAGGATGCTTGTTTCTTCTGCCATTTCTCCTTATTTCGCAGATTTTCTGCAGTGAACACGTATTAGTTTGACAATACAAAGAAACCATAAACTTTTTTCTCTAAGAGAAGAGGACCTACAATGATCTCTGCTTCCACACCCAGCTGGAAATTTCTGTTTTCCTGTTTCCCAAAGAGGGGTCTTGGTGATATCTGTGTCCTGCAGGTAATCCCATTTCTAGAGAGCCATGGGGTCCGAGGGACAAAGAATTCCTGCCAGCTCAGCAGACTGGCCCAGCCTGCACACCTGCTGAGGTGGGGACAGTCAGCTTCAGGGCAGTGAGTGTTGGAAAGGTAGTAGGGAGACCCTACTCTCGTCCTCTTTGTTTATTTTTAGGCCCATATGTGGAGCTTACCACCGTGTTACACTTACAAAGAGCTGGAAAATCAATACCTAATATGTGGCCCTCTGATAAAATAGGTGCTATTTTCCATCTTATTAAAATGTAATATCAATCGGGGATTTAGCTCAGTAGTTCCGGTGTCTGCCTGGCAAGCACAAGGTCCCAAGTTCAATTCCCAGTATCACATATCACAATGCTGGGCATGATGGCTTACGCCTGTAATCCTAGCACCCAGGAGGCAGAGGCAGGAGGACTGCCATGAGTTTGAGGCTAGCCTGGCCTACATGGTGAGTTTAGGGCCAGCCTGAACTACAAGGCGAGACCCTATCTAAAAAACAAAAACAAACAAACAAAAAAAACCTAAAAAATAAAAAAATGCAATGTGGACTTGCTCCATGATTGGCCCTGGGATCTGGTTCTGGTCCAGGGCCCCCAAGATTGGAGACCCTAAAGGAGATGGTGGAAATGAAAGAGAAGTGAATTGAACAGAAATCCCACAAAGGTCTGCCCAGTAACAAAGCCACCAAGGTCACTAGCAGAGAGACCACCAGAGCACTCTGAGTCTAGCAGGGTAGCACTCATTGGGAAGCTTTTCAGTGACCCACAGATTAAGCTTATTTCTGGAATTACAGTAACCAATAATAATTATGAGTAATTATAAAGGAAGGATTTTTCAGGATCCTGCTGGAGATCCTTGCTAGCCAGAAGCACACAGGGATACATGGTTGTTAATGTTAATGGGACCCTACACACATGTTCTGGACTGTCAGCCCAAAGAAACCAACATACACTCCTATACAACCTATAATGTTCAACTTTTAAGGAAAACCTCTAAAGATTAATAGATTTTACTAACATGTAAAACATAACATCATGTAAAACATACCTGTCACAAGGACAAGATTCACTTTTAAAATCACCTATGAAACATTCATCACCTGAGTTCACAAACCCGTGATAAAATTGTATCAAAACGCTGTTGCATTAGAAGAGTGCTAGGACACAGCTACCCCAACTCTCTCAGTGCATATTTCCTTTGATTTGTTGGGATTTCCGAAATCCAGCACCTAAACTTGCCCTAACGGGCAGCCAGGAAAATGATGCTACAGCCAGGTGGCAGCATCCCTCACCAGGACCCCACCAGTCATGCATGCTGACCACCCCTCTCCCTCTCCAGCAGGAGCCAGGGCCTTGGTTCTCAAAAGTCTCTGTCCCCCAGCTTCATCTTTAATGCTCTGGCTCTCCTCAGAATACTGTGTAGATCCACCACAACATCATCCCTTCTCCTGGCATTACAGGATGAGGAGGGGCTGCCCATCCTCCAGAACAACCCAGTGCCAACGTCTGGGAAGAGCAGAGGAGTAGAAGAACCAATGTTGAAGAAATAGGCAGGCTCAGGGCATGAAGGGAAGCAGAGAGGGTCCAAGATTATTCCAGAAAGTCATTCCACAAATGTGAGGTCACGTTTGCAATTCCTTGAAGGCAATGCTAAAGCCTGTATATTCCACTCTACAGGTGACAAGGAGTTCATGATGGTCTCCAGCCAGCACAACAAGGTGACTCCAGAGGTGAAGATTCTACAACCAGAGCTGGGAGACAACACCTTACTGCTCCAGCTGAAAGTCAGGGTGCCCCTTTGAGGCCCCACATCCTCTCTTCCACTCTCTGTCTTGGAGCCTCCTTTTATTTGAGAAACAGCTTCTCTGCCCTAATGGATCTCACATTCCCACCAGTCTGGCTGCTGATTACAGCACAGTTGGTACCTGGCGCCCCTTAGCATCTGCACCAAAAATTGGTACTGCCATTATCATCTGTCTTTCTGCCTCACTTCAAGCTTGTCTGATTACACAAAAGGACTCAGGCAAGTGTCAGAGGGCAAGACATTAGATGGCCAGATGGGTACTGAACAAAGGGACAAAGGAGTGCTGGAGGGGACTTGCTCATGGTCCCCACAACCTCTTTGTGGCCTGCTGCCCGGGAGGTCCAGAGCTGGCTGTGCCCCTGGAACTCTTGAGAGAGGGAGAAAGGGCCTTGGTGGGCTGAACATAAGCCACATGCCTAGACTGCTGTCCTGAAGTATCCTCTGTCAAACAGAACGTGCCCATTTGTCACTAGGCAAGTCTCACTATCATCCCTGAAGGCCCTCTTGCCCCTCCTCACCTCTTTCTATAAGGGCAGAGGTCCTTCTCTATACCATTGTAGGCAAAGGGCATCAAAGCCAAGCATTGTGCCCCTGTCACATCTGCCTCCCCAGGTCACCATCTGAGAAGCGCAGCCCCTGGGAAAGTAGAAGCATCCACAGCTCAGGGAGACTCACTGGGGTCATGCAAGAGCACTGAGCTGGTTCCTTTGCAGATAGCTTCCCTTTGGGCATCTGTCCTATCATGCATGCAGGTGTCATGTTTCTCTGCTCGCTCTACTCCCAGGGGAGCTGAACCTGGATGAGAACATTTTTTAAAAATTCTCCTCCATACAAATTGGGCTGAAAAGAAATGTAATGTATATTGGAAAGAGGAGCTGGGCACAGTGGTACATATCTGTAATCTCTACTACTCAGGAGGCAGAAGCAGGACCTCAAGTCTGAGGCCAACCTGAGCAATTTAGTGAGATCTTGTCTCAAAATAAAATGTAAAGGATTGGGGATTTAGCTTAACTGGAAATGTGCCTACCTTGGAAGCGCAAAGTCCCGAGTTCAATCCCCAGTACCATTAAAAAAAAAAAAAAAAAGAAATGAAAGGGCTGGGGTTATAGTTCAGTGATAGAGTGCTTGCCCATCACATATAAGGTCCTGGGTTCAAGACCCACTATGACCAGAAAAAGAGGAAGGAAGGGGAGGAAGAAGAGGAAAAATGAAAAGGAGGAGGAGAGGAAGAGTACAGACTTGGTCTCCAAGTTATGTTCTCTCTTACTAACAGCCTGTATCTAAGAATGTTTATTTACAACACTGAAAAGCAAACCATTTGTTTGCTACAAACAGCAAATAATTATAACTATGGTATAAAGGCAGGTGATCGGTAGCATGATTTTCCTTCCATTATGTTATTTGTACTGTAGAGATTCAAAATTCCAGAATCAGATGTTTTATGAGAAATCATTTCAATTCTGAAATGTGACTGAAGTTTTCCTAAATACATTAAAAATGGAAGTTTACGAGCATACATAATTGAAAACAAAGTTTACGAGGTAGGAGGTGTGTATGAATAGCAACAGAAATGTAACAAAATTGTGTCACAATTTGTATCTTGGATATTGTACTCAGAAAGAAGCTGTTCAGGTAGTGGGTGGTATTGAGTCCAGACACAGACGAGTAAATGAGTCAGTGGTGTTTGAGACTGATGGGGCTGTCACAAACAGCCGTGCACGTTGTGTACTGAACAACTACAGTGCAGGGGGCTGCTTTTCTTAACCTACGATGACATGAAAGACATCTACTTTGGTGACATGCTATACAATCCACACAGCTTTGGGGAGTCCCATATGATGGATCTTTTTCGAGGAGTAGAACACATTTGCATCCTTGGAGAAAATAACCAAGAGGGAAATCGTCAACTCTTACAACAGATCGCATTGCATAGGCTGGAGCGTAGCTCAGAGGTTAAGCACTTACTGTGCACACTCTGATGGGTTCTCTCCTCAGCACTGTACAAACAAAACAAAAACTTCCACATGGTCTAACAATCAGATCCGTCACTCACTCATTCCCATCTTTTACTTGTGTGACCTCACAGCTGCGAGTCCCTCTTTACCCCAGTCTCCACACTCAGAGGCCCTGAGTCTGTGTGAGAACCTCATTCTCAGCACCTGGCAGTGGATCGTGTCCTGCATTCCTGCTCCTGAACTCCTATCTTTTGGAATTCAGCATTTATGAGTTGGAACCCATGCTGCCCTCAACAGCAAACAAGATTGTTTGTGGCTCTTTTTTCTATTTTCTTTTTTCCTTTCTTTTAGGATCTCTTTTGAGAAAACCTCCAGCACTTCCTCCCGTCATAAGCCACTGGGTTCCAAACTCCAACAGCAGAACATTAAACGCTTTCTCCAGAGCTGCTCATGTTTATATCCTGGAGTGACCTCATGTAATATGCTCCTATTTTGAGCCTAGCAAAAGCAATCTAATTCCAACAGATTTAGAACTGATTCTTTTAAAAGTCTTGCAAAGAGGACAGAAATGAATATGTGATGAGTTGACACCTATTATTGCACTCCTTCTTACTCTTGACAAACTTTATTTTCTTTTTGACACATAATTGAACACATGTACAGTGGGGTACAGAGTGACGATTCAATGTGCGCATCCAGTGCGTGATGATAAAGTTGGGATAATTAGCATCTCTGCCTCTCATTACATTATGTCTGGCATCTGTGAACTCGTTATTCTCTGAGGACTCCAGTTGTTCTCTGTCCCTCCAGTTGGGGAGGGACAGATAATCCACAGCAAAGTGCCTCTGTGAGGCTCCCTCACTCAGTGGCATGTATCATGAAAAATGTGTTTGCTGACTCTTTCTTGCCTAACTAGTATTTAATACTATCACACATTCATTGAATCATTGCAAGAACTTGAGTCTGTTCCAGAGAAAAGATGCTCAGGCAGTTTAGAAATGAGAAGACAAGAACTAAGAAAAGAGTTCACAGGAGAACTACATAACCCAGAGAAGAACAAGACTGCATCGTAGCTCACTAATTCCAGCAGGTGCATTAAAGGTATTTGACACTGGATGTTGACCATCTGCTTCTCCTTTCCTAGGCACACAGAGGAAATGAGTTTTTAATTGCCCCAGGGAGGGGCAGTTTTTTGGTTGGAAAATATGGAACCATTACCAGGTGCTCACGGTCATGAAATACTCACAGCTCAGAGAGGTGATCGCATGGCCGTCTTAGAAACAATTCAGGGAACTAACTTAGTTGTCTATCTCAGTCATCTTAAAAATAATCTGGCTGGGAAGTGGGGTGAATGACATTACCTGCCTGAAGCACTTTCCAGCCACATTTGGAGGGCGGTCCCTACAACAGTTCTTGGCTTCCAAATATTGTGACTGTGTAGCTTCCATATACTCTTCTTAGAAAAAGCAAGGGGGGTTGAAAAAGTGCAAATATCCATTCAAAGTTCTGGCTCTGGCCTTGACTCCCTTGAGGGTGAATCCCAGTACCTGAAACACATCAGCCCTAAGCTCCAGTTTTGTGCCTGGACCTGTCAATGGAGATAAACAACACTGAGCCCCTTTCCCTACACATCACCTGTGATGAGAACAGAGATGAAATAGGAGGAAAAGAAAAAGGGGGAGGGGAAAGGGAGAAGATCAAAGCACATCATACCAAGCTAAGCTACGCTGCAGGAGAAAATGGGACCAATAGCTATTCACACCAAAAGGGCTTCAGATGCTGGGAAGGAAGCCTGAAGGAATGAAGCCTATTTTATGATTTCACAGCAAAATCAAACAAGGACATAAATGGGGATATTGGGTTCACACACAGCCACACAGTTAAAAATACAATAGCTATAAACACACTACACTGACACAGATGCAAGTGAGGGTCAGGCTCTGAAAACTGCCTTAACTTGGGAGTCAAAGCTGCCCAGTGAGCCACCTGCCACTGAGCTCAGCTACAGACCAGTCAGGAACAAGCACTCTGCAAGTCGGAGCCCTTGATTTGCATGCAGGAGCTGGTTTGGGAAATTTGGCGGGAAACCTATTAGCTAGCCCTTTTCCTTTGTATCAGGATTAACTTGCCTGACTCACACTTAATCAGAACTGCAGTTCTTTTTGCTTGGAAAAAGGTCACAAATAAAAAACATGCCTGGATTCCTGTGGGTTTGACCTTGTTTCTACCATTTCTGAACCCAAGAATTCTCTGATAACAGGATGAGAATCTCAGATGATGTCAGCAGGATGTCCTGGGACCTAGAGATCCCAAAAGACAGCTGTGTTACAGAGGAATCCATAATTCTTGTTAGCTAGTAAGATACTAAAATGCACAGCAGATAACCACTTTGGGTGTTATAATTTACTCCTGTCTATAAAAGGTATAAATAAGTAAATAATTTATTCTCTAATGAAATAATATGGCACAATGCTCTAGGATGTAGACTGGATATCCATCAACAACAGTGAAGCCAAACCCTCCCCATTCTGCTTGGGATGTTCTACAACTAGAGGATGTGGGAGAATAGGGAAGGTTTTCCCCAGGACTGTCAAGAGTTGAACAGAAGCCAGCAGGAAACAGGAAGTGTGGACAGAGAAGTGTCAGTGAAGCAAATGCAATTATTGCACCTAAAGTGTGGAACAGAAAGAAGCAGCTTCCAGAATGAAATTGATCAGGACTAGAATTACAGAGAGCACTGTTTCAAAGAACAAGCTACCTTTTTAACATGCTAAGCTTATTCTGAAACCACTTTACCATTACATTTTAACAAAGGAGATTTAATAGGAGAGACACTAAACTTCCATTAAGCTTTCCAAATGCCCTCAATTCATATTTACTAATAATAATGAATTCCAAAAGCTCACTCCTACAATCAAGAGTATTCAGTATGAGGGCAGAAGGCTGTGCATGAGGCAGTCTCCACAAATAATTGCCTGTCGGCCTGGCTTCTTGAAGAGAAACAGCAAGCTCACAGGAAGGTGCTTTGGTCTGCTGTCCAACTTAAAGACAGAGACAGAACACAAGGCTTGAGGAAAATGGTTTTAGACTTTCAGGGTTACTTGAGATGGGGCTTCTTAATCCCTAGACAGTGACAGATGAATCAATGGAGGCCCTGAAAATCTGTACCAGGCTTTTCTGTATGTCCATATCATATGTCTTTTTCTGGGAAGAGGACCTATGGCAGGGATATGGCTCTTGGAGATCTAAATATAATACAGTATATTTCCACTGTACTCTGACAGAATAGTCTGCAGTGATGGAAATATGCTACAGCTGCACTATCCAAACGTGACCATCAGCACAGGGAGCCACTGAGCACATGAAATATGATTAGTGTGATAGGTTTCAGTCCTATTTAATTAATTTAAATTTAAATTTTAAAAGGCAAACTGGAGGGATAAAGGAAAGTTGCGTTGTCTGACATGAGGTGTTGGGAAAAGGTTGCCAACAAAGGTATAGCCCAGGAGAATATTTTGTAGCCATGACACATCTCAATTGTTGTGATGATTATTTGATTCTATGCATTTGTCAAATTTCATGGAAACATACCCCAAAAAGTGAATTTTATCTTATGCAAATGGCAATTAAATTGAAGAGGTTCAATTGATTACATGTGGCTACCATATTGGTTGTCCAGTTGTAGGCCATTGTTTTAAAAGCCTCCATGCCCACGCACTGGTGCTGACTTCCCCAGCCTTTCCTGATGATCAGATTTATTAGCTCTGACATTATTCCCTGATGTCACTGGAATCAACATTCTCTCCTCTTAGACAAAGCTACAATCTAAGTATACAGTGATTCCTTGTTTCAATCCCTATCCCAACAAAGGAACTTTCCTTGGCAGGCAGAGGAATGGTGTCCAAAGTCCAAGACCAGTTTCAATCTCCAATCTCAGCACAGAACACCTTTTTTTACATTGTTCCAAGATTCACCCAGTTCAGAATAGCAAACAAGGTAACATAAATGTGTAACACCATCACTGATACTCTCTGCTTACAACAACAAGAATCTTTCTCAAAAGCATCATCAAGTTCCCAGGTTCACAGTAACTCTTTCATATATCACTCCAATTCTTTCCCTCTTGCCATATAATAGTTTCCTAGGACTCACCTAATCCAACTCTGTAAACCGGGTGGCATAAAGCAGAAGTATAGTATCTTATGACTCTGGAAGCTACAAGTCTGAAATCCAACCATACTAGGACTGTGTTAAACCCAGAAGACTAATTCAGTTTTCACACACCCACGACCCAGTATCAGACACTTATGATCCACGCACCTCCCACAAGCCTCACCTATGAGCACATAAGGATTTGGGGCAACATTAGATATCAGCCCTAATAGTTACATTCTTGGGACCCAGAGTTTGAGACTTCAATATTCCCTTAGGGGAGAGTCAACCCAAAAGATCACAGCCATCTCTGGAGCAGAATTCCTTCCCCCAGAGTGGGACATACTTGAGCAGATGTCACTTCAGCTCTGACAATCTTGTGTGTGTGTGTGAGGAAGGTGTTTCTGTTTTACCACGAGTGCCCTTTTTACAGCAAAGAAAACAGGGCCTAGACAGTGTGCAAAGACATGTCGAGAGTCTTCCTCACCCCAGCTCCAGCCTCAGCATGCAGGCATCTGAACAGGGATGAAAAGCTATGACATCTGTGGCCCCAGAGCTCATTTACAGAACACACTGGGCCTGTGTGTGTGTGTGTGTGTGTGTGTGAGAGAGAGAGAGAGAGTGATACAATCAAGTGAGAGAAGTTGGATTTGAAATCCAAACATGTGCCCTGTTTGAAGATGTTGAACAAGTTCAGTGTTTTAGTCTGAGTTTTCTCCTTAGTCATATGTGAACATAATCCTTTCTTTACAAGGTTGTTTTACTGATTAAATAATACACACATGGAACACTTGGCAGCTTATTGTTACTTTCTCAATCTTTTCCTTTTTACCATTTTCCTTTCAAATTTCCACACCTACAGGGGCCTTATAGTACACAAAATAATTTCTCTTTAATATAAAAACACAGACAAGTAAGAAAAGTAAATTAAAATATCTATAATTCTTTCACTCAAAGATAATTACTATTTAAATTGTGGCAAGTTTCCTTAGTATTTTAAAATGCATATATTTACACATACTATTTCTACAAAATTGGTTTTCTTCTGTACATATTTGTTTTGTAATCTCATTTTACTTAACAAGATACTACATTTTCATATTTAATTAAATGGTATTCCAAAGCCTGATTTATACAGGCTGCAGGGTATAGTCAACCCATGACTTAAAAACTCAGTTTCCTTTCAAGTGCTGGTTGTAAACTGAAGACTGAGGCACAGCCTTCAAAGTCTCTCTCCTATAATAGGCAGATCGCAGTGTCCTCAGAGAGACACTGGCTCAGGATCCTTCAATTAACCCCGCACAGGACAGGGTTGTAATGTTCCTTCCCAAACTGCTTAAGGGTTAAATTTGTATCTGAGACCATCTGAAGTACAAGTGGCTGGCATTTGCGTTGTAACTCAAAACTTTGTTCATAAGTTAAAACTAAAGACCCAGATGTAACACAACTTGTTCATATGTCAGGCTGGTCACAACCTGAGGGTCCATTGCAATCCATCATGGGTGTAACAGTTTCTTCATTGAGTACCCTCTTGTCTGCCATTTGAACTGTTCCAAATGTTTTACTGTGGGAAATTTATCAACAGGAGAAACTGTGTACCTCTGATACTCCCTTTTGAAAACGTATAAGAAATAGCACGATTTAAAACCACTCTCTAAATGACTTTTATTTCTTTTTCACTTCCTTCTTCCTCTTCATTTCAGCTGATAACTGTTTCTCTTTATTTCATGGGGAGAAGAAACCACCAGCAGAGAGTGATCTTATCTTCCCTGGACCAATTAACTCTACAAACTACTTTCATCTGTACCCAACAAGCTCAGCTCAGCACTTTCACCTGGGCCTCCCAAGTACTGCACCTTTGATTGGCGCTTTTCCTTCCTGTCTCCTTGCTGTTTTCCTTTTCCTAGCTCCAGATCATCCTCACTCCCATGAAAACGTGTTAATTTCTCCCTGATTTTAGTTTCCTATCACTGTTGTGATAAATAATGAAACAAGCATTTATTATCTTACCATTCTGGAGGTCAGAAGTCCACACTGGGTTTGACTGGGTTAAAATGCAGGTATTCACGGTCGCATTCATTTTGGAGGCTCTGGGTGAGAATGCATTTCTTGGTCATTTCCGGCTTCTCCCAGGCCCTGTATTTCGCCATGCCCCTTGGCTCATGGGTTCTTCTCCAAAGCCAGCAATATATCATCTCCAGTCTCTCCGGAGCCTCATCATTCTCCCACAGGGAGTTGTAATCAGGCCAACCTGGGTGATCCCATATAGCACCCCCATCACACAGTGCTGGATTTAATCCTCTCTGCATGACATCTTCGCCAAACAGGGGGTGTACTCACAAGCTTTGGAGATTCTGATATGGAAACCTTGGAGAGTCACTGTTGTACTGACTGCATCCCTACTCTAGCTGGACTATTATCACATCAGCATCCGGCTTGTGATGAGGTCATCAGTTATCTCCACCATGCCACATCCAATAGTCAGGCTTCAGTCCTGCCGTGCGATGTGACACAGCTGGTTACTATTTGTTTTAACTTTTTATAAAGGATGGTAGAAGTCTCTGGTTTCTCCCTTTCAAACTCATTGGCTGTTTCTTTATCTCACTGCAGCCTCTCTTTCCTCTTGGCTGGTAAATGTGTAGCCTAGAAATCACTTCAGCCGCATCCTCTTGCTCATGTAGCCATCTGGCTTAAGGATTTACTGAACACACCCAGATTCCTACTTCTCATCCCCGCCTCCCCCCTTGCTCCTTGTCTCATTAGTGCAATTGCTCACCGGACATCTTCTCTGGGATTCTGAACTCAAGGCCTTCTACCCCCACCTGTGTAACTTGCCACCACCTCCCCCCCCACTTATAAAGGGAACAATGCACCAGGTGCTCAGGCAAAAGCATGGGTGTATCTTGATGATTCCTTCCCTCAAAACCACATCCACTCCATCAGCATATCCTCAAGGTGCTCCCTTTAGCTATTACCTTAGACTGATTCTACAGTCCTTGCTTTCCTGGGTTCTGCAGGTCCTCCTAGCTACCTGGATGGTGGCCATCTTGGTTCTAGTCCCACCCTACATTCTGTTTCCTATACGGAAGCCAAGATGGTTTAACATCCTAAATCAGAGCACGTTGTAGCTGTACTTAAACCCTTCTAGAGTGTGTGTAAGCCCAGGTTAGTCGTCCATGGGTCTCAGGCAAGCCACAGGGATCACAGGGTTTTTCTGATAACAATGAACATGAAGAGGACCTTGTGCATTGTTAGTGCTGCTCCAGAGTGGAGGGTGAACAATGAAGGAAGCTTGTTTGAAAACAGATGGTGGCAAGCTAAGGCTCAAATCAGAATCTAGGGGACTGGTAGTGCTCAGTGCCCTGCTATGTGCCTGGAGCAACTTTAGGGAGCTCTGACTGTCCTGATGTTGGGCCCACACTAGATTCTGTAAACCACAGTTTTGAAATCTGGCCTTTTATGAAACTCTTCCAAGGATTGTACTTTGAAGGCAGAGAATATGAACACATGCAGATCGGGTTAGAAACAGAAACAGATGGCGGGATGTGAGAAGACCAAGTCACCCAAAGGACAGCCTTCCGATGGTTGTTTATGTGGAGTCAGAAGGCTCCGCGGAACTTCCAGCGGAAGTTCAGCCCTAATCACACGCGCTTTCATGGACTGATGTAGGCACTTTATAGAGCTATGAGCATTAGTCATGGCAGTCTCACCACCTCGGTGGGCTCTAGGTGTCTACTGAGACAAGATCATCCAGGCACAGGAATAGGTTTCTATTCTTATGTTTGAGCACAAAGGGAAATCTCCGAGGCACAGGAAAAGGCTGAGTCAAGCAAAGGATGGAGATGTACAACCTTTATGATTTCTATGAGGTGGCCAGTGCGGACCTGGTGGGGTTTCCTTCCCACCATTGCTCACCTCCATCACACCTCTTCATGTGACACAAGTTTCATTGTCATTCTAAGACTCCACCTTAACTAAGCTAATAAAGTAAAGGTAATTGCAGGATATTTTAGTGGCTACTTGGGGTATTATTAGGAAGATAATAATTGCATTTATCATGGTGAGTTTACCTATGTATATAACTCTCCTCAGTTCTTTTTTTATCCTCTTCCCTCCCATCTCTCCCTGCTTCCTCCAACTCTTGCTCTTCTTCCCATTAGAATAAGATCTATTTCTATTTTTTCTTCAAGTCTTTGTCTTCATAATCCCTTTTCTTATCCTTCCCTCTTTCCTCCTCCTTCTCTTATTCCTCTTTGCATCTGAAAATATCTCCTTACTTCCTAGTATCCCTTATTTTGCTCTTTATTTATATTTTGGGTTTCTTGTACAGAAAAACAATATGATATCTAAACTTTTGAGTCTGATTTGTTTCACCTAATATTATGGTGAATCCATTTACCATGGATTCAACATGGATGAGGTGCATCTATTTACCTACAAATGCTTCAGGTTTGTCTTTACTTGTGGCAGAGTAATACTCCACTGCATATAAATCCTACATTTTCTTTATCCATTCATCTGTTGATGGGCATATAGGCTAAAACAGAAATGTGGATCGATGGACCAGAATACAGAAATAACCCTAGACACATTCAACTGTTTAATCTTCAATAAAGGTGCCAAAACATATGCTGGAGGAAAGGTAGACTCTTTAATACATCTTGCTGGGAAGATTGAGATATCCACATATAAAAGACTGACCTATATCTAGATCTATGACTCTTACAATGAACTAAACTAAACTTGAAATTGATCAAAGCTATAAACATTAAAGCAGAAATACTTAATGTTCTGAGAGATAAAATAGGTAAAACTTTTGAAGACATAGGTGTAAGTAAGGATATTCTGAGCAGAATGCCAGTGGCACAAGAACTAACACCAAAAATCAACAAATAGGGGTCACCTCCAATCCAAAACCTTCTGAACCTCAAAGGAAACAGAGTAAAGAAACCTAAAGGATGGGGAATGGTTTTGCCAGCTCTTCTGTAGACAAAGAACTAACATCTAGAATAAACAAAGAACTGAGACAAATTAGTGGTTATTTTACATGTGTTTGGCCTTTATCACCTTGGACTTTATCCCTTATCCTCTGGGATAGTTCCCAACTGGGTTTTGTACCAGAGCACATCATTTTTTGGCCTCTGTAGGTTTGACTTTAATGACCTTATTTATGTTGGCTCTGGCTTCTTGGTGTGTCTGCTCACTACAGTCTACAGGCTGAGCTGTCTTCTCTCCCTGCTGTCCCCAGGTGTGTCCCCTTGATTGCACAGCTTTGATGGCTGGTCCACTTATTAACTCTCAATTCCCTGGTACATTTGTTAGCCCAGTAAGACTGTGAAGAACTAGATTTTGACATCTCAATGGCAGCCACAAATGTGGTCCTACCAAGGGCACCTGAGCCTCTGGAGGCTCCTTCACATTCTCATATGGGCAAAGCTGCAGCCAGGAGTGGGGTGATCACACAGAACACCTCAGAGACCCAGGACCTCCTCCTGTGTGTGTGCAAGCATAAGAGTACCCCTACCGAGGCACAGATATCCACATCCTAATCCCCAGATCTGGTAGATATGTTAAATTACAGTTGAAGGGAGGGTATAGAGGTTGCAGATTAAATTAAAGTAATGAATGATCTGGCTTTAAAAAGTGGGAGGCAAGCCAGGAACAATGGCATGTACCTATGGTTCCAGCTGAGACAGGAGAATCGGGAGCCTGAGTTGAGGATCAGCCTGAGCAACAGAGTGAGCATAAATATATGGAGGTGCTATGGCTTGTATCTAGATATCCCCCCCAAAGCCTCATGCACTCATACATGGCTGGATCTAGGCTGTGTGAATATAGATTAAGGGTATGTGAACACTGAATTAGTCCAGTGATTGGTTTAGTACACTCCTAAATGGAAGTGTACTCCCATGATGGGAGGCCCGCTCTCCACCAATAGGCTTGCAACCTGAGTCGAATAAAAGGAAACAAGAATGGGAAGCATGCTTCCAGCTGCTTTCTGCTTGTCCTGCATGGACTGTTTAACTAATATGCCCTTCTGCTATGATGCCTTTCCTTAGTGCCAGATAACTACAAACTGTAGGCTAAAATAAACCCTCTTTTAACCGTGTCAGATATTTTGCCTCCAACAGAAGAAAAGTAACTAAGATAAGAAATTACTCTCATCTCTCCAGAGGTATCCAGTATATCACAAGAGCACCACGTTAAATGGTGATACCCAAGTGCATGTCTACTGAAACCTCATTGTATAAACTTACATGGAAATAGGGTCTTTACAGAGGTGCCTAGTTAAATTACAAGGAGGTGATATGGATGAATGGGCCCTAACCCACTGACTAATACCCTGGTAAGAAAATACAGGAGACATAACAAAAGTAGCAGAGACTGAGTACATAGTGCCATAACCAGGAGCTATAGAGGATTGTCAGAAACTACCAGAAGCTCAGAGAGAAATTCGATTCTCTTGCACAACCAACCATGCCACTATATTTGTTATGGCTGCCCTAGGAAACTAACACAGGAGTGGTGTCTACAGTGGTGGGTGTGGACAAACAAGGCAGAAGAGTATGTCCAGAGAGATGTGGTGGAAACATTGCTAGCCACTGCTAGCTCTGAAGAGGGAGCAAGATCCTGAATATCAAGAAAGCGGGAAGCCTCAAGAGCTAGAAAACTGGAAATAGCAGGACAAAGGGGTCTTCTTTACAGCCTCAAGAAGCAATCCTATTTTGGCCTCATATGAGAAGTTTTGGACTTCCATCTTCTAGAACTATAAGAAAATGTATCTGTTGTTTTAAGCCACTAGATTTGTGGTACTTGTTACAAAACAACAAAAGACAAACACAATATCAAAAAAAAGAAAACATGCTTTTTTTCCTATCAATTTTTGGGTTTAACTTGGCTTTTTTAATATCTAGTAATTAAAAGTCCGAGGTTTAACTTGGCTATTTAAAAATTTACAATAACTAATTTTTTGTTGTTGTTTTTGTTGTTTTGTTTTTTGAGACAGGGTCTTGCTTTATAATTCAGGCTGGCCCTGAGTTCAGTCTCCAACTCACATCACAGCAATTCTCCTGCCTCTGCCTCCCGAGTTCTGGGATTACAGGCGTGAACCACCACGCCTGCCACTGTGGTATGTGGTACTGATTGCTGCTAGGTGTGAGTCTCCACACCCAGTATTGTATGTGGTTAACCGGATATTGAACTCGGGTCCTTGCACTTGCAAGACAGGTGCCCGAACCACTGAGCTAAATCCCCAGCCCTAACAATAACTAATTTTTTTTCAAAGTCAAATCTCTTACATATTTCTATTCCTCCCTGATACTTACAGCTTCTCTCTGTGGAAATTAAATAAACACTCCCTACATTAGCTTAGGTGTCTTTTGAATTGTTTTTGTATTTAATTTTTGTGCATGTGTGATAATACTGGAGATTGAAGCACCTAGGGGCTTCAAACTAAATTACACATCCCCAGACATTTTTATTTTTTTATTTGAAGACAGGACCTTGCCAAGTCACTAAATTGCCCACACTAGCTTCAAACTTACAGGCTTCTTGTCTCAGTCCTCTAGAGTTCTGGGGTTATTGGTGTGCAGGGCCATACCCAGTTTAGACATTTAAGTTTATAGTCTAGGACAGTAGCTCTTAATATTTATTTCTAGTTGCAGATACTTTGGGAATCTGATGAAACCTGTAGGTGCTTCACCTGAAGAAGACAGATGCATATGTGTAATCATTTGCTCATCGCTATTTGGGGAGGAGGATAATGCTAAACCCTGGATCTCTCTAAGCAGAGGGATAAATTTTTCCTGGAAAATCAGTGGTGACCTCATTCAATTTGGTGTGAATATTCCATTATGATCTGTTAATATGTACAGTGTCATTTTAATAATTTATTGGTTATTGCTTTATTGGTTATTGTAGGTCTATTTTGGAGAAAGTTCCATGTGCTTTGAGAAGAATGTGTATTCTGTTGTTGTTGGGTGGAATACTCTGTAAGTGTATATTCATTACATTTGTTTGAAGTTTTTGTTCAAATCTTTTTGTTGATTTTTATGTAAGTCTGTCTCTGTAACTGTGAGTTATGGAGGTTCCCCTATACAATTGCAGAGATATTTATCTGATATTTTATGTTTAGTAGTGTTTGTTTCATGAAGTTGGGTATACTAATATTCAGTGTATTTATGCTTATAATTTCTAACTCATCCTCATTGGTTGTTTCCTCAACCAATGTATAGTAATCTTTGCCTCTTCTGATCAGTTCTGGTTGGAAGTTCACATTGTTTGAACAAACATTGTCCTTGATTTTGAAATGCTGTTGCATAGAACATTGTTTCCATCGTTTGATTTTTAGTTGGAAATTTTGAGTTGGACAATGGCAAATGTGTTTCTGATATGGACAATACTATTAAATTTTGTTGTTTGGCCTTCTGTCAATCCATACTTTTCACTGGGAAATCAAGACCATCACAATGAGAATTATTACTGAAAGATAATTGAGTTGTTACTGTCACTGCATTATTTTCCTGTTGCTGATTCCTGTTTTCCCCCTTTTACCTAACTTCTGGTCCTGTCTGGGATATTCATTCTGTTAGATATTCTGGCATGGTTAGTTTCATTGTTCCTAGAAATCCTTGAAAATTTTTCAAAGTGTTTCTTTGGTGGCAGTAAATTTCATCAGGTGCTCTTTGTCACAAGACCTTATTTCATCAGCAATTTTGAAAGATAGTCTTTTAGAATATATGAGTATAGGTTAGAAATTTTTTTTTTCTTATAGAGATCAAAGCACTTCACTAGAAGGTTGGGTCTTTAAGGTTTGTGTTGAGAGAACTGCTATAATTGCAAAGGGCTTTTTATTAGTATGCCAATGCTTCTCTCTAACATTTTTAAAGATTTGGTCCTTGTGTTTGGATTCCTGGGATTTTGACTATGATGTGTTGTGGAGAAGTGTTTTCTGATTTTGAATACTTGGGGTTTCTCTCACTTGTCTATATATTAAAGTTCTCTGCTATTATTTTGTAAACAGAGTTTTATGCCATTTGTGCTGTTTTCTGATTGCTTACTGTTCCAAATTAATGCTAGTTTTCTTTGTGTCATCTAACAACTTTTGTATTCATTCTTCCTATTCTCGTATTGTTTTTAAGGTATCTGTGAACAGTGGCTCTTCCACTGTAGCCCTGTCATCAGTTACTGATACTCTGTCTTCACTTTGTTCACTTCTGCTTGCCATACTTTTAACAGAATGTTTAGTCTCCTGAATTTCTATTTGGTACCATTTCATGGACACCGAGTTTTTGCTAGACTGGTTACTCATGTGTTGTATTATTTTGTTTAGCTTAGTTAGATTTTACTAGTATCTTTTGTAAACTCACTGATCATTTTTATTAAATCTATTTTCTGTTATATCTTCTTTGCAGTCTTTAAGCACCTTGTTAATCTGATATTTAAAATTTCCTTTGTTATTCTCTGAAATAATTTGGCTTTGGGACTTTTGGTCCTTGCCTTCAATTGTCCCATGGATCAGCTTTGGGGAAGTTGGGAGTGTTTTTTGAGACATTTTGCTTCCTTATCTTCTTACCTTTTTATTTTTTTATTGGTGTGTGCATGGGTGTGCTGAGGTTTTGGGGTTGATTTTTGTGGGAGACTGTGGTGCTAGTCTAGAAACTTCTTAAATTGGTATATGCTTTTCAATGATAAACTCTGGGTGTGGCTGACTATAGGCTCTTGCTTCTGTCCCCAAATCCAATCACCTCCATTTATTTGGGAGTGGAGGATGCAGGATACAAATATCCTAACACCACATTCTCCAGAAATGGGATTCAGTATTGCTAATGACACAAAGGTAATACAGATATTAGCATACACAGACAACCAAATAATGGCCCCAAATACAACTATGCTTCCATTGATAATAGAATAATATTCATCAATAATAGTACAGAATTAACACTATAAAGATTAATTAAGTTTAATTATTATGCTAGTAAGGATAAAGGGGAGAGGAAACAAGAGAATAAAAAATAGAATTCAAAAAATTAATGAACAGAAGTTGAGGAGGAAAAGTGAAGTAAAGGACCCCATTGAAGAGTAAAAGGAAGTTAAAAATATTAGATAAAAGTAACAAAAGAACCAACAAGTAAAAGAAGAAACAAGAGAAAAAGAAAGATAAAAAAAGAAGGGAAGGGGCTGGGGATATAGTTCAGTGGTTCCGGTGCCTGTCTTGCAAGCACAAGGACCGGGGTTCGATCCTCAGTCACGACATACAACACTGGGTGTGGAGACTCATGCCCAGCAGCAACCAGTACCACATACCACAGTGCCGGGCGTGGTGGCTCACGCCTGTAATCCCAGCACTTGGGAGACAGAGTCAGGAGGATTGCTGTGATGTGAGTTTGAGGCTGAGCTCAGGGTCAGCCTGAACTACAAAGCGAGACCCTGTCTCAAAAGACCTTAAAAAAAAAAAAAAAAAGAAGAAGAAGAAGGAAAATATCAAAAAAGAAAAAAAAGAATCCACACAAATTCCTTTTTTTTTTGAATGAGTAGTTTCTCTCTAGGATCTGCTATCTTAGAATCCAGCAAGTCAAGGTTTTTTTTTTCATTAGGCTTTAAAGCTTGTGGGTTTGTGAGATGTCTCTCCTGCTCCAGAGCCCCTTCTTCCATACACACCAGACTGCAGTTTTTCACGCTGAGCCATGTCCTTGCTCAGCTGGTAGACTGTGACAGTGATCAGTCCAGTAGTTTCTTCTGGGCATAGGCAGCAGTCAGGGATTCAAGATTGCTGAACTTAATTCTGGGATTTTGAGATGCAGCCATCTCTGAAAGCCACACTCACCAAGTCTGATTTCTCAGTACAGAGGCCTTCCAAGCTGAGCTTAAGCCTTTCAAGAGTTCTGTGTCTAGCCCACACCCTCTTGGCAACTGTTTCCTGTGACTCTCTCACCCAGTCACTGTGGGAGAGTAAAACTGGAAGTCCTGAAATGGAGTTGTTCTGCAGTTGTTCTGTGGCTCAATTTTAAACAATTTACCTGGCACCTGTTGAACACTCTTCAGCATACAGTGACTACTGCACTGCGTTTCCTCTCCAATTCTGACCTACCATGAAGGACTCACTATCTGAGTAACACCTATGCTGTTTTTGTAGTCTGCAATAACTGTGAGCTTCTCAGAGGTCTAGCACTGCTAGATCAAGCCATTGGAGCTGTTGACTCTCCCATTGGGGCTATTAGCTCTGTTGGGGCTATTGACACTCCAGGGCTTACCTTTTCTCCTGCAGCATTGCCCTCAGTCATGGCAGGTCAGTCAGTTGGTTGGCAACTCTGCTGCCCTGTGCCGAGACGGCTGTGACAAGGGCATGGAATCCATGAAAGAAATGTCATGCAGGGGTATCCATGGTATCTGGGAGTGACTTCCATCTGCTATCTACAAGGAGAGGTCAGTAATGTTTACCAAACTATATGTGTGTCAGTGTATGTGTGAGGTCATCTATCACTGAGATACTTCCTCAACCCTTTCTTCTTTTTTTAAATTTTGAGACAAAGATTACAAAGTTGTTCAAGTCAGTCCCAAACTTGAAATCCTCTTGCCTCAACCTCCCAACAAACTAGGATTACAAGCATGTACCACCATGCACAGTTTAACACAACTTTTTAATAAAATCATTTTTATTCAGATCTTTATTGGCACATTATATATACACACATAATAGTCACTTTCAGCATTGAGAATTTGTACCAGTATATGATATGACACGACTTGATTCTCATTTTTTTTCTCATTCCCCTACCAATCCCACAATCCCTCACCCCCTATATACATAGTCTTTTCCTTTTTTATTACCATAACATTATTTTTCCACTCTTTATGTACCCCCTACACCTCATTTCCTTTTAAATATTTTCTATTTCACAATATCTACTTTATATACTAGAACTCATTTACATCTTCATTTTCTCCTACCAGAGAAAAGATATGATATTTACACATCTGTGACCTATTTATTTCACTTATGAGGATGAACTGAAGGTACATCCATTTGAGTATGAATGACTGAGTCTTGTCATTTTTATGGCAGAATAATACTCCATTCTATAAAAGAACCACATCTTCTTTATCACATGAAAACAACACTGAGATTTCATCTCATTCCACAAAGAATGGCTGTTATCTCAGAATTAGCCAACAACGAATATTGGCAAGGCTATGGAGAAGAGGGAACCCTTCTTCACTGTTGGTAGTAGTGTAGACTCATACAACCCCTGTGGAGATCAGTTTGGAGATTCCTCAAAAAACTAGCTTTAGAGGTCCCATTTGATCCTGCTATTCCTCTGCTAGGTACGTATACAAAAGAATTGAAAGATTCATATCAGAACAACATATGTCTACCCATATTTGTAGCAGCTCAGTTTATGATAGTTAGATCTTAGGAACAACCAAAATGTCCATCAACTGGAGACTGGGTAAATAAAATTATTTTTAAACAAAAAACACTATATTTCTGCAAATACTTCTTGAATACCCTCTAATATTTAACCTTAGCCCTCTGGTCACATTTGAGTTGGCTGTACTGAATATGTTCATCAGGTAACTACTCACTAAAATGTTTACTTCAAACAAATGGGGCCTCTGGAGAGGAACATGGCCTGGCTCTTGCTGGCCTCTGCAGCCACATGCCCTGACACTGTTACTGGTCCAGGGCTGGGCCCAGGATGTCTTTGCTTATCAATGAGGGCTCTAAATAGGATGTTACCAGGAAATGTCAAGCCTTCCCTGGCTCGTTGGTATGATCATGAATCCGTGGAGACTCAACCTGATGCATCTACATCTGACAGGTCATTTATAAAGAATTCACTTGACAGACTGAATGCTTTCCCCTTGAAAAATGGAGATGAATACAAAAATATTGCACATCCTGAAGCAATCTTATGATTTACAGAGACATTGAGGAGAGCTGAGCCCTGCCCAGCTCAACTTCAAATTGTTGGCATCTAATTCACTCCTCTACCCCCTTTTCCCCTTATCAAGATATATAACCCACAAGCCTAAAAATATTGTAGGAGCATATGACCAGGGTGTCATGGATGTTTGCAACAGTGATAGAAGTTTCTGTCCAAGGAGCTTGAGGGGACATCATGGTGAAGGATAGACTAGAGACAGGACATGGCAAGTGATTGTTTCAGGGTTGGTCTTGGCTGAAGGAGTAAGAACAGCCTGGGGTGGGCAAAATGCAGGAGGAGCCTGGAGAGCTGGTAAGGCCACACACATCCTGGGTCCTTTCTGCCCCCTGTGCACTAGGCAGCTCTTGGTGTTTTTGTTTTGAGCTGGTATAGAGGATGTGGTTGGGTCAGAACCAAGTTCAGCACATTTCCATAGTTCTCCAGCCCTTGCATCACCTCTATCACCACTATCACTTCCATCACTCATCTGACATTGGTCAGGGATGGAAAAAGGAATGAGTCCAAAATGAGTGTAAGTGTTGCAAAGAAGAGCCAGGAGTAATAGGAAAGGTCAGTAAATGGGGACTAGCTGAAAGATTTGGAATCAACTGTAGTGACTGTCTCAGAGTCAAGAGTACCCAGATGGTCTAGCAGTAGTTACAAAATCTCCAGAGAGCAGGCTTTAAGAGGGATCTGAAAGCAGATAGCAGCACAACACGTCGTTAAATGATTTTATTGGTGACAACAATAATCATAACTTGCAGTGATTGAATACTTCCTCAATGCCAGGGCTATGCTAGACTTTTTTTAAAAAGACCATGTCATTTAATCCTCCAATGATTCTATACAGCTCATTCCATTATCTTCACGTTTCTGCTAAGGAAATTAACACATGAGTAGGTCAGGTGACCTGCTCAAGGGCATGGGTGATACTGAGACAAGGACAAATGCAGGGACACTGGATGGCAACTTGCAGAAACCTGGGTCGAAAGCTGCAGTTCTAATGGTGGATCACCGTGGAAACTGTCGCATCACCAGGAAGGCCAGCAGTTGTCAGTACCACCAGGCAGATGGTCGGAAGCTGGCACCAAAATATCGTCTGGGTATGAAGCATGCCTGATTCCTCAATAGTGTGTGGGAGAGGCAGTGGAAGCAACACAGGCAGGCTGCTCTCTCCCTTCACTTGAGGTGACGGGTTCTAGGAAGTGATGCCCAGCTGGCAGCATGCAGGATGCTTGGATGATACAGAGCAGCTTCTGGTGCCAAGGAAGACATAGTTTTACCCCAGGGTTCAAGTCCACAAACTGCAGTAAAATGCTGGCCTCATGTCAAGAGCCAGCATAGAACACACACCTCTGAGTTGTGGCACTGAGGATGAGGGAGCTGGGGTATTGGGGTGGCAGCTCTCACTGGTCATCACTAAGCCTCCTTCCAAAGGACTTCAGTTCTCTCACACATCTCACTTGCTACACAGAGTGGCAAGAAAGCCTTTCAGCCAAATGTCTACATTGGCCTTGGATTCCCGGCCAGCATGTACCAGTGTAGATATAGTGAGAAGTGTGTGGGGCACTCATGTGATTCTCCAAGGGTCATACCTCTCCCAGCAGCTATTCTAGCGGTTTTGCTTTTTGATCTATAATATAAATTTGGCAAAGGACGGTTCCACTCCTACATGTCTCACCATCCAGTTACATAATATTGTCATGTACTTGACTAATTCTCTGTGCCAAACATCAGATTGGAAGGTTTACGTGTATGATTCACCTGCCACTCCTGTGGCATGGGATCGTCAACCCTGTTTTACTAAGAAAAAAACAGACTCCTTGAATCACAGCAGCTACGTGTGGCTGTTGCCCATAGCACACCCACAAGAGGCACTATTGTACACTTCTTCGTGAAAACAGCTTCCAAGGTTGTGCAATGCATAGCCTGTGTGACCATACACAGGACCCCATGCAAGAAAAGTTGCATCACTTGCTAAATATCCTCCAGCTAGGAAGAGAAAAAGTAGAAACTTCAGCTCTCTGCTGCAAAGCCTGACGCCTACTTCTCAACTTCATTGCTACCATAGCTTGGGGAAGGCACCTCATAAATGCTTGATGATAGCACATCACTCTGAAAGAAGCACGTCTTACTTCTTTCAGTCCCTTCGGGATGTCACTGACTCATCTGGCTTCATGGCTTAAAGCTTTGCACACCTAACCGAGAAGAAACCAGACCCAGCCACAGGGCAGCATGAGTCATGATAGGCAAAAGGAATGAAGCAAGAATCAGAGTGGGTGGAAGAAATAAGCAGAGTGCTTTGCAAGACAATGAAACCAAAGCTGTTCAGAGATAAATGAATACAGAAAAAAAGAGCCTGTGAAAGAGGAATCACAGCATTGCAAAGGCACACAGCCCTGTGGTAGCATGGGTTTCTTTGACTGTGGCTCCTGGTAGATATAACTCCCTTGGGACCATTTCTAGAAGTAGGGTGACATGGTTAGAGATGGGCAGGGTCGTTTGGATATGCAGTCATATTCCAAGTTCATGTCTCTGACAACAGCTTCCTGCAAATAAATTCCAGCCTGACTGGTGGAGCGTCTGAGGGCTTTGACTAGTGAGTCAGTGAGAGCACATGCCTGGTGCTGTTCACCACCTGGTGCACTTTCTGCAAGGGCAGAGACTCACAGGACCCTCCACTGTCCAAGGACTCTCCCAGTTTATCAAATGCTGTGGTGCTTGGGGGCCCACTGCCCTGGTCATCTCAAAGCCTGTACCCTGTGTATTTCCCCAAGCACAGACACACTTTATCAATGTTTTTCCCAATAGCATGACAACCTGCAATTAATTGCAATCAATGTCTCTGCTCTCAAATCCCACCTTTGAACTTGCTCCAAACAAGCCTCTTGCATCCCCACCCCAATGACATCAGTCTTAAAATGATCATGTGGTCAAATCAGGGCTCCTTGGCAAAGATCCACTGCAGTTTTATAGCCATCTTCCCACAGTGAGCCACTCGCTTCTGCTGGAATGCTTTCTTGGCTTCACCCATCTCTGCTTCCTCCTGATCCTGATAGTGCTCCTTCCAAGGCCCTGTCCTAGTTTTTCCCCCTAACTCTATGCAGTGGACATCCAGCTGTGCATCGGCCTTCCTTTCTCTTTGTACAGTCCTGCCCATAATCCTACCCTGGTCCAGGCTGCAAGGATCACAGGTTGGACCTCCACGTCGCTATCTCCTGCCCCATCTTCTCTCAGAATCTCAGACAACTAGACTCAGCTGCCTCTTGCTATGACTCCTTCAATGCCTAATAATGAGCTGACATTAAAGAGGCCAAACAGGACACTTTTATTTCCCTCCCTCACGACCATCTTGTGATTCCCTTTGCCTCCTTTGTCTTAGTAACCTCTATGACCCTGATCAGCTTTTCAAACCCAAACTCCAGGAATCTACACATCCTTCCTTGAAGCCTTTTATGAATTTACTCTGATCCATGTTATCAGAAGATTTGGAAAGACATCATCCTGAGTTCCAGAAAGTGCTAGCCTATGAGATCTTGCTGGATCCACTATAATCCTTCAGTCCATTCTCAATAGACGTGTTAAAAGGATTTTTATTAAAGTCAAAACGCACTATTCCTAACTCTAATCTCAAGGTTTTCTACCACATTGAAAACAAAACCTAACACTCAATTCTAGCCCCGCTCATCTGCCTACCTTTCATCTCCAGGTTGTCCTGCTGTCCCCTTGTCTGTGTCTCACCAACTATGAGGCAGGGATCTTTTTCCTTCGATATACAGAGACTGTTTCTCCCACTGAGTCTCTGATCCCACTCCTTTCTTTGCTGCACAGTTTACTCTTCCAATTTATCTTGTTTTTTGTGTAGTACCAGGGATCGAACTTGGGCCCTTGTGCTTCCCAGGTAGATGCAGTACCACTTGAGCTAAATCCCTAGCTTTGTCTTCCAACTTATTTTGAATGTCCTCTCTCAATGTATACTAACACAAACACACACACACACACACAAACACACACACACTCTCTCTCTCTCTCTGAAGAGCCTTTAATGCTATTCATTTGTTTTCTTATTTATTGTTTTGTTATTGTTGCTGTTTTTTTTTTTAAGGTTTTTTTTTTTTTGAGACAGGGTTTCGCTTTGTGGTTCAGGCTGGCTCTGAGCTCAGCCTCAAACTCACATCACAGCAATCCTCCTGCCTCTGCCTCCCGAGTGCTGGGATTACAGGCATGAGCCACCATGCCCGGCACTGTGGTATGTGGTGCTGATTGCTGCTGGGCATGAGTCTCCACGCCCAGTATTGTTTCTTTTTTTTTTTTTATCTTTATTGGTACATTAAATATACACATCATGATTGCACTCCATAATGGGGATTTGTACCAGTATAAGACACAACTTAATTCTCATTTTTTCCCATAGCCCTACCCACCCTACCACCCTCCCCATATACATAAAATTTATTTCCTTACTTTTTTGTTACAATCTCAACATTGTCCCCTTTCACCTTATTTTACATTGAGCATTTTCTATTTCACAATATATAACATACAATGCTAGGACTCATTTACATCTTCATTTTCTCATACCAGAGAAAAGATGCGATATTTACCTATCTGTGCCCTATTTATTTCACTTATGAGGATATCCTCAAGGTATGTCCATTTAAGTAGAAATGATTCAAACTTATCATTTTTTATGGCAGAGTAGTACTCCATTCTGTAGAAGAACCACAGCTTTTTTATCCAGTCTCCAGTTGATGGACACTTGGGTTGTTTCCAAGATGTAGCAATCACAAA
>PVIR01004361.1:0-79804 GCA_004026965.1 Petromus typicus | reverse complement strand
GCTCAGTGGTTCCAGCGCCTGTCTTGCAAGCGCAAGGGCCCGGGTTCGATTCCCCGGTAACCACATAACAATACTGGGTGTGGAGACCCACACCCAGCAGCAACCAGTACCACATACCACAGTGCCGGGCGTGGTGGCTCATGCCTGTAATCCCAGCACTCGGGAGGCAGAGGCAGGAGGATTGTGATGTGAGTTTGAGACTGAGCTCAGGGCCAGCCTGAACCACAAAGCGAGACCCTGTCTCAAAAAACCTAAAAAAAAAAAAAAAAAGAAGGGTGTAGGAAGGATCTACTCACCTCATGACAGTCAGAAAATAGGACAGAGCCAGAGTGGAAGTGGCCAAGGACCAGATATAATCTCCAGCATCACACGCCTGTGATTTATTCCTTCAAGTAGGCCTCACCTCCTTTCTCTATTTCCTCCTAACAACGCCTTCTAATTATGATTGCATCAGCGGATTGATCCACTAATGAAGTTTGAGTCCTTGTGCCCCAGTTATTTCAAATGAGCCTTCAGGAGACGTTTTAGATAACCATAACAGCAGGGAAGTCCAAGATCAAGGTGCTAAGACACTATGAAGAATGTCCCCCTGGTTTAGAGATCATGGCTCTCTTTGAGCTGTCCTTGCTTTGAGTAGATAAGAAAAAAAAGGAAGAAAGCTCTCCTGTCTCTTCTTAGGGGGGCACTAATCACCTCCTATGATGGAAGACCAAATTACCTCTTTAGCTTCAAACACTATCATATTGGGGATCAAAGTTTCAACACAGGATTTAGGGGGGGAGGGAGAGCACACAATCTGTAGCAGAAATGTATGAGAACGACACTAAAAGAGTTGGCAAAAAGTGACTAACAGTGAGGTGATATAGAAGACTTCTTATAGTTGTGCACCACAATTATAGAACTACATGTAATCTGGAGGGTCAGCAAAGCATGATGTAGTTTATAGGTGACATGACAGGAAGCATGGATTTCATTTTACATATGAGTAAGGCATCATTAAGGGTTTTTGTGCTACTCGAGTTCCAGTGTATTGGTGGAAATGGAGAGGCAAAGACATACTTGGGCTGCATTTAATATAGAAAGAACTAATAGGCTTGAGTAGTAGATTTGTACAGTTGTCAGAGGAACATATGAAAGAAAAAGACAAGGATGATTATTCATTGAGCTGAGACATTTAGTCAGATGGTGGGTATTGACACTAAAATATGGAAGCCCAGGGAGCACAGGAGTGGGACAGTATAGATTTAGGAGGAAAATTCACAAGTTGGGCATAAGTTTGAAATGCCTACAAAATATCGAAGACTCATCTGGTAAATCATTAGAGTGATAGAGGGTCCTAAATTTAAGAAGTTAAACTACAAGGAGAAATTTAGGAGTTACTGGCTCCCAATTACATAGGTACTATTAAAAGCAGGAAAAGGACGAAATTTTCTGGACACAAGGTAGATGAAATGAAAACAGAACCCAAGGAATAGGCCCTTTCTTACTCTCAGATCTTATGCTATAATGAAATGAAATTTTTCTAAAATCTACCTGCTATAGGTGGTCACATCTACCTTATCCAAAAGAGATTTATGCTTCTGTACTGAAAAGAATTAGCAATTACTTCCCATTCCTTGATTTTTTTTTTAAAAAAGCAAGTTTTGCTTTCCCTTATTTTGAGGTCTTCTGCCATTTTTTTTTTTTTGTTTTAGGTTTTTGGAGACAGGGTCTCACTTTGTGGTTCAGGCTGGCCCTGAGCTCAGCCTCCAACTCACATCACAATCCTCCTGCCTCTGCCTCCCGAGTGCTGGGATTACAGGCGTGAGCCACCACGCCCGGCACTGTGGTATGTGGTACTGGTTGCTGCTGGATGTAGGTCTCCACACCCAGTATTGTTATGTGGTTACCGGGGAATCGAACCCGGGTCCTTGCGCTTGCGAGACAGGCGCTGGAACCACTGAGCTAACTCCCCGGCCCCGGTCTTCTGCCATTTTGATCAGTCATTGGCTAAAGGATTTACTGAGCACTTTCCAAGTTCTCAGCTTAAAAGCGCATGCAAAATTTATATCATAGAGCGTTGTATAAAAGATATAATACAATTTCCAGAGAAAACTAGGATTACAAAATTTAATTGTAAAATGTAGAGGTAGATGGCTCTTGACTCCTCTTGAGGTACATGGAGGAAGGAATGCTCTATACTTACGAAAGTGTTCAGATTGTTCAAGGAAGCCCAGAACAGGACACTTTCTGGCTTCTAACTAGACAAATGTCAACATTTCAAACCACATTTTAGCTCTGCTATCCTTCTAAGAAGTTGCTATATACCATTAACTTAATATAATCAATGTACTGATATGGAAACTAAAGAATATTAAGATTTAAGTAATGTGTATTTAAAGTTGTTATAAAATATCCCAATTGGGCCTAATGTTATATCCATGCAAAAGACATTTATGAGTACTTGCTTTGTATGAGAAACTGAAAAAGATACTTTCTTTTATGATCAGCTTTTATTATTTTAATGATCATTTAATCATTTTAACTAAACACTCCTTTCTGTACCCCATAAAGGTAAATAAATTAAAACATTTTTAATTGTTTTACTAAACAGAGACCACAAAAATGGAAAAACAAATAGGTCAAAGTGTTTATATAAGTTAATGTTTAATAGGTTACATGTTTGATATGGTCAATAATGCATGAAGTACATGAACATAATGTCTTCAAACTCCTTAGCCTTAAAATCCTTTCTTCTGAGTAAGTAGATAAAAACATTAACTAAGGAACATTCAAACAATGAATTTGGTTTGAGAACAGGAAGAAAAAAGCTTTCAACAGTGGTTATTAGTGATTTATGGGCTTCTCTTCTTACAGAAAGCTTTAGTTTCAAAGCTTAACTCAAGTGATACCTCCATCATAGAGATGACTCATGATCATCATTTTCTAACAATTCTTCAGTACTGTGTAAGCCACACATAGAAATGTAGGCTCCTTAATGCAGCTGGAAAGAGTTCAGCAAAAAGCAACTGGCCCTTTCACAAAACTACCAACATTCATTGTAGATTCTCGGAATAATAGAGAGATAAATAGATGAGATTATGAGCAATTGCTCCATATAATCTCAACCAGTAAGTAAAACTTTCATTTTATTTCTTTTAGCAAAAGGAAAAGAAGACTTCCTCAGTGTTATGTATCACATAAGGAATGGACGTATAAACAGATATCCTATTTGAAGAAAGATTTGACCTAGTAAAGAAACTAAGATATATATCTATCTCTATTGAATAGAGATAGATGTATAGATATATTCAGATAATTACTATATGGAGTGATAAATACACGCCACAGACGCAAAAGTTCTAGAAGCAGCTCTGACTCACTCGTCCCCTATACCATCCACCGGGTTGACATTCTATCCTTCCATCCACTCCAGCAACATTTAGGTCCATTGAACATACTAAGCACACTTCTGCCTCAGGGCCTTTGTACCTCCTTATCACTCTGTTTAATAGTCTATTCAGCCAGGACTACAGAGGTCTTACTTCCTCTCTCCATTCAGGCCTCTCTGGTTGTATCATTTATTAGAGTGGCTTTCTTGGTCAGTTGATATAAAATTGTACCCTCCTCTTTATTACTTGTTCTTCCGTCTAGATTCTTCAATCTTGGGTTCTCCCATGGAAATATGACAGGTAGAGTAAACAAAAAAATTCAGAAATAAGAGTTTGAAGCAGTTAATGGCTGCAGCCGGGGAAGAGATAATGGACGAGGCAATTTTTCACTTTAACTGTACTTGTTTTCAGTACAAGGGCAATGTACTACTCATATTTTACTTTTGCTTTTGATGTCTTTTAGTTTTTTTCAGAAACCGAGCACAGATTATGATTTCTTCTTTTAATCAGAAAACAAGTAATGATTCTGTATTGAGTATACACGTGAAGAGCGAAACAGGCCTTTAGGCAGATTCGAAAATACTGTAAGTAAATGAGAGGTCCAAAAGAAGCAGCAGCATCAAGGACTAAAAGGAACGTTGCTGTACCATAGGCCTCTTAAAGAGAAGACTGGGGGAGGGGCGGAGACCTTGGAAGCGAGAGAACCAAGGCGAAAGGCAAGCAGAAGCTTTAGGGCGGGGCTAACCGAGCTACGCATGCGCAACCAGCCCCAGGTGCCAGCCGTCGGCGGAACTCAGGCCACCTAGAGACGCCGCGCCGTACGGCTAGGTTTCTATTGCGCGTGCGCAAGCGGTCCGGGGCCGGAGTCTTCATCTTTACCGTCTCCACCGTAGCCTTCCTTGTAGTCTCGTGCTTTCTTCATTCGCTCACCGCTGGGCTCGCGCCCCGGGCCAACAAGCCCGGGGAAGAGGTTGGAAAGGGCTGTTGACCTTCGCCTTTAAACTGCACGCCGGGCGGCCATGTCGTCCGGCGAGGTTGAGCGCCTAGTGTCGGAGCTGAGCGGCGGGACCGGAGGGGATGAGGAGGAAGAGTGGCTATATGGCGGTACGGAACTTCCTGTCCCTGTTTCTCGCGGGTTCTCTCTGGCCTCCCATCACGGCCTGCAGGTGGCTGGTGTCCCTGGTCCTCCGCGCCCGCGCCGTGGGCCTCCGTACTTTTACGCCGGGCCCGATATAGGCCCGTTGCGGCGTGCGCGTCCCCTTCCCCCCGCGGCCGCGTCCCCAGCCCACGCCCCCAGCCCGCAACCCCGGCGGGGCCCGGGGACGCGGCGCCCGGCCCAATCCTCCCCTCCGCACTCGTGATGCCGGCCTTGTCTGCCCCATACGAGATGTGTTCAGTGTGTCTTACTGCCCCGTGGCCATAGGGTACTCTCCCTGTCCCTTTTTTTTTTTTTTTTCAGAAAGTCATTCTGTAACAATACGTTGAATGCTGTAAAAGTAACGTCTTGTTTCTAGATGGTCAGTTTGTATGGAATGCACCTGCAAGGGTATCTCCTTGTTTGAAAGTCGTGCTTTAAAAATAACTAATTAAAAGACAGAAAGAGATGGAATCCGTTTTGCCCATAAAGAGAACCCTGAATGTCTCCTCTATTAAGGTGAAGTTTTTCTTTTTTAAGAGATTGCTCTTTAACCTAGGTAGAAGTACCTCGTGATTCCTAGGCTTATAGTTTTCAGTATCATCTCATATATTTATTGTTCTCTTGTACTTTCTTCTTGAAGGGGACTTGACATCAGGATTTTACATTTTCATGAAATCATAATCCCTCTTGTTGCACCAAATTTGAAAGTGTTTCTTGCCTAAAACATAAATTCTTGATTGACTTAGAGCAGTATAGTAAATGCACGTTGGGCGTTGTGCAGCTCCACTGTTATATACAGTTGATAAGTTTGTAAAAAATTGATTAGCTTAGGTGCATTAGTAATACTCGGAAATGTGAATGTGTGAGATTTCTTTTACAAAGATCTGGATGTCTTCAGTATCTTCAGTTTATTTGTACAGCAGTAAAGTCTGATTTTTTTCCATAAAAGATGTGTCTTTTTAAGTAATTACAAGGTGATCTAACTTTGGATATGCTTATAGGCCCATGGGACGTGCATGTGCACAGTGATTTGGCAAAGGACCTAGGTTAGTGCTTGTGATGATCACTTCAGATTTTCATAATACTGCTTTCTTTAAAAGCTTGGTTTATTTATTTACCTTGTTTTATTCATTTTATTTGGTAGATGAAAATGAAGTTGAAAGGCCAGAAGAAGAAAACACCAGGTTAGTGAAATTTCTTTCTTTCCTGTATTTTTCAGGTGTAGGGTAGTGACATTTCTGTTGATGGTTTACACAAATCGTGTAATGCAGTAGTCCTGTGAACAAATTGTTAAAATTATTTTGTAATCATTGTCTTGGGCACAACATTTTGAGGAAATGTCTATTTTAGGACTTATTTTATATCAGTTCTGTCTTGGTAGTGTCTTAGAGACAGCTTTTGAGATTAGGGTTTGCTTTTCATTACTGAGTAACTTTTTACTCTTTGAGCTTCAGTGGTGGGAGTATACAACATAATCATTAAATGCCTGAGAAAAGTATATTAAAAATTAAGGAACCCTGAAAACAACTGCTTTTTAAAAGGATTTGTTAATATTTTTTATTAGGGTTTTAATTTCAGTGTTATATTTACTTACTCAAAGTGGAATTAATTTTTATAAGATTTATTTAGTGGAACTGTGTAATTTTCATTTATAGAATGTATACATGGACTGTACAGGAATCCAGAAATTTGCTGTAAATTTCAAAACAATTCATGCATAGAACTAAATGGCTATGCTGATTTTATGCTGACCATATGGGTTATCATATAGAATTATGAATGGAAGAGTAAAGAGCACTTAAGAGATAATTGGGTTTTTAAAATGATGGAGATGCCACTTCATGCCTAGAGGAATGGCTGTAATCAAAAGAAGAAATGTTGGTGATGATAGGGAGAAATTGAAACTTTTTGTGCAGTACCAATAGGATTGCAAAATGGCATAGACTCTTTGGACAACTGTCTTAAATAATGAAATAGAGTTACCATGTGACCCAGCAATTTTACTTGAGGTATATACCTTACAAACATTAAAATAGACATTGATATGTATGTACATGACTGTTCATGGCAGCATTTTTCATAATAGTTAAAAAATGGAAACGATTCAAGTGACCATTAATTGGTGAGTGAATAGATTACATGTAGTATACTCATATAAAGGAATACTGTTGTGAAAAATGAGGTACTGATAATTGTTTTAACATGGATGAACTTCAAAAACATAGTAAGTAAACAATGCCAGTCACAAAGGACAATGTATTATATGACTTCACTTATGTGAAATGTCCAGAATAAGCAAATCTACAGAGGCAAGATTAATGTTTAGGGCAAAGGAAAATATGAGTGACTGCTGATATAGTTTGTGTGCATCCATGTGTGTGTGTTATATGTGATGTGATATATATCGTGTATATCACATATAGTATATATCACATCACATATATGATATATACCATATCACATAAAATATACCGTATATATGCTGTATATCATGTCACATATATAATCATATACATATGATTTCTTTTGTGATCCATGCACATCGTTTAGAATTAAGATAGTTACAGTAGGGCCGGGGATTTAGCTCAGTGGTTCCGGCGCCTGTCTTGCAAGCACAAGGACCCGGGTTCGATCCCTGGTTAACCACATACCATACTGGGTGTGGAGACTCACGGCCAGCAGCAACCAGTACCACATACCACAGTGCCAGGCGTGGTGGTTTATGCCTGTAATCCCAGCACTCGGGAGGCAGAGGCAGGAGGACTGCTGTGATGTGAGTTTGAGGCTGAGCTCAGGGCCAGCCTGAACTACAAAGTGAGACCCTGTCTCAAAAACCGCCCCCCCCCACAAAAAAAAGATAGTTACAGTAGTTGGTGTGAATTTGCTAAAACCTATACTGTTTTACCCTTTAAATGGATAAAAACTGTATCTCAGTAAATTTATTGTAACAGAATAATGACAAGAGGGATGAAGTAAAAAGGAAGTAGAATTAGTTGAGGAATAGGAAGAGCTAAAATGCCTAATTCTTTCTTAATCACATAGCTCTATACCTTTCTTTATTCATTTCTACATTTGATGTTTAGTTTTTAGATTTATATGTATAATCCTAATATCAACTACAAACTTGGGATCAATGTAGTTCATAGTTATAAAAGTGATTAAATGTCTCATACTCATTTCTTCAGTTGTTCAAGAAACTAGCTTATTACAAGCTATAGAGTTAAAATCAAACATATATTTTTTCTGAGACAGTCTTTGTTCCATTGATTTTTATTAGTTCTTACCTATAATTCTTGAAGTTTGCTTTCTTTGTGAACTTCAATTCTGTAGTACAGAGCTTAATGAAATGTGTTATAGAGAAGTCATCTTTTACTTTTCCTGAATGTCATTGTCAAACTTTACATTTCTTATTAAAACTTAGAGAGCTGTAGATATATTCCATGAGAAAAGAAATTATCTTTAAAATATTATTTTTCTAAAAAACTTTATAGTTTTATCAAATTTCTAACATATTAGGCTAATGAAGAATTAGAACTTCTAAAAGAGTAGGCCTGTGAGGACAAGAAATTTTACCAAACCTAGTATCTAGCTTGGTATTGCCATTGCTAATGGAATTTGCTACAACTTTTTAACTGGTTTGTTGCTGAGTACTGTCCTTAACTATTGCTTTATACTTTCTCCCATTCTGCCATGTTTTGTGTATATAAATTTTGGTAAACATTATTTTGTGAAAAAGCAAGTGAGAATTCAATACCCTGCAAACATGTGGGTATGTTTGTGCATACACACATGTATACACACACATACATGTGTATACATCCATGCATGCACATAAAGCAAACCTAAAAGGCAAGTAGAACTTTTATCCAGTTATCTAGAATTTTAGTAAGTAGAAGTACTGTAAGTTTGTAGTTAGATATTTGTCTCCTGTGGCAAGCATTAGAGCAAGGAAAATCTAACAGTTTTGGTGTTCTAAAATGATAAATGTAGAGATTAAATTGAGGAAAAGTGAAGTTTAGATAAGATTAGGAGAAATGTAGTGAGTTCTGACCTATGGCAATAGGTGAACATTTTTCTGTGAACTATTTCTGAGTTTTTTGAGACATGGGCCAAATCAATTTGTTGGGTATATCATGTTTCCTGTTTGTAAATGAGGCATTGAATAATTCCCTCTGTCAAAATTAAAATTATTAGGACCGGGGATTTAGCTCAGTGCTTCCAACGCCTGCTTTGCAAGTGCAAGGGCCCAGGTTCCATCCCCAATAACCACATTCAGCAATGTTGGGCATGGAGACTCACGCCTACCAGCAATCAGAACCACATGCCTGGCGTGGTGGCTCACGCCTATAATCCCAGCACTTGGAAGGCAGAGCCAGCAGGATTGCTGTGAGTTTAAGGCTGAGCTCAAGGCCAGTTTGAACTACAAAAGCGATACTCTGTCTCAAAAATAAAGAAAAAAAATTAAAATTATTAAAAATGTAAGAATCCAGTTATAGTTCTAGAGCAAGCTTGAATCTTATGGCGGTGTATTTTACTGTTATACTGTACATGATTTTTTATTATGAAAGATAAATTCATGGGGGTTATTGTCTTAAAATTCATGAGAATTTAAAAACTAAAATTCATCAAAATGATGCCCTAGCTGCTTAGTAGTGTCAGAATTCAAGGACAGCAGGGGCCAGGGATATAGCTCAGTGGTTCCAGCGCCTGTCTTGCAAGTGCAAGGGCCCGGGTTCGATTCCCCGGTAACCACATAACAATACTGGGTGTGGAGACTCACCCCAGCAGCAGTCAGTACCACATACCACAGTGCTGGGCGTGGTGGCTCTCGCCTGTAATCCCAGCACTTGGGAGGCAGAGGCAGGAGGATTGCTGTGATGTGAGTTTGAGGCTGAGCTCAGGGCCAGCCTGAACCACAAAAGTGAGACCCTGTCTCAAAAAATCTTAAAAAAAAAAAAATTCAAGGGCAGCATTGCATGAAGATTCCTTTTTTAAATTTTAAAGTCTTATTTTTTATATAGCAAAAGACATAAGATTGATAATATAGGAAACCAGCAGAAGTATGTATTCTGAGTACCAAAAAGGATAATGTGCTTATATCATAGATCTGAGTCTCATGAACACCAAAGTCAAGAGGAACCTGTTACATAGTCTTTGGCAGGTGCACCACAGCCTGTTTGGTAAAGAGTTAGGATAAAATTAGCATGCTATGTAATTTTAAAATTGTATTTTATTAGGGCCAGAGATTTAGTTCAGTGGTTCCAGCGCCTGCCTACATTGCGAGCGAGAACAAGATCCCTCATTCACTCTCTAGAACACATACAACAGTGTGGGCAGGAGGATTGCTGTGAGTTTGAGGCTTGCCTGGGCAGCATAGCGAGCTCTGAGCCAGCCTGAACTGCAAAAGTGAGACCCTGTCTCAAAATAAAATATATATATTTTAATAGCATTAGAATTATGTCCCACTATCAAATTGCAAGTAATTCACAAATTGTGGTAGCATTTCCTTTCTACACTACTGTGCTTTTTATTCATTTTTTTGCTGCCCTATGTATTGGAACTAGGGCCTCACATATGTTAGTACAGTGCTTTATAACATTATTCTTTCTTCTAATGTAAAATATTTATTTTATGCAAGGTACTAGCAATAACAGGAGAAATGACTTTTTTTTTTTTGAGATAGGGTCTCGTTTTTTTGTAGTTCAGGCTGGTCCTGAGCTCAGCCTTGAACTGAACTCAGCAATCCTCCTGCCTCTGCCTCCCAAGTGCTGGGATTATAGGCATGAGCCACCACACCTGGCACTGTGATATGTGGTACTGATTGCTGGTGGGCGTGAGCCTCCACGCCTAGCATTGTTGTATGTGTTGACTGGGATGGAACCTTGGCCCTTGCACTTGCAAAACAGGCGCCAGAACCAGTGAGCTAAATCCCCAGCCCTCCTTGTTCTCACCATCCAGCAGAGACAATATCTTTAACAGACATAGTTTAAAAGTAATGGTATAATAGATGTATACTTTCAAAGGCAATATCTGACATAGATACTTTTTTTGTTGTAGTGCTAATCCTCCATCTGGAATTGAAGATGAAACTGCTGAAAATGGCGTACCCAAACCGGTAACAAATATAAAACTTCGAAATCTAGTTCCTGTTTAAAACCTTTACCAGTAACTTTATTGTTTGCTTAAAAATAAAGCCAACATTTTCTATAGCCTCCAATATTCTATGGGATCTGGCCTCTTATATCTCCTACTTTTGTTGTGATCAAAAGCATTGATAGGGCTGGGGATTTAGCTCAGTGGTTCTGGCACTTGTCTTACAAGCATAAGGACCTGGGTTCGATCCCCGGTATCCACACACAGTACTGGGTATGGAGACTCAAGCTCAGCAGCAACCAGCACCACATACCACAGTACCAGGCGTGGTAGCTCACACCTGTAATCCCAGCACTCGGGAGGCAGAGGCAGGAGGATTGCTGTGATGTGAGTTCAAGGCTGAGCTCAGGGCCAGCCTGAACTACAAAGCGAGACCCTGTCTCAGAAAAAAAAGCATTGATAGGACTTGAGGAGAATAAATAATGGGAAGAGACTATAGAAATGCAGTGTACAAAGGCTGGATGAGCTTAAAAGAACTGAGTGGTCGTAGATTTACTGAATAGATAGATCATAGTGAGCTTGATTTTCAAAGCAAACATTGAATCCCGAAACCTAAGTTTGAAGTTCTGTTTTGTGTCGAGTAGTCCCTAATTACATACCTATTAAATTGGATATTTTGAGAAGCCTAAAAAATTTGTTTTAATCTTACAGAAATAAGGAAATTTATTTAACTGGAACTTGTATATGAAATGTATTTTGCCTAGGTATTATTCTTATTTACTATACATAACTATGTATATACAGTAATAACCGTTTAGAGCCATAACAAAAATTCCTGAATGGCCCCTTTTTAAAGATATGTTATTCCCTCAGTGATTTACATGTAGAGGCTCCTCTATATGTAAATGAATGCTAAGAGTAAGCAAAGTACTCCATTACTGTTTGGTAATTTTTAACTTTGACACTGTGAATCTTATAGTTGTTTTCTTCTTGTTTATATACTTTGCCAAAAATTTCTTAAATACTTTTTTAATGACTATCTGGTGTATATCTTACTACATTACTTTAGATCCTTTTTCCAAGAGGGACAGTTATAAAATACTAAAAAAAAAAAGTCACCATGTAGAACATTAATATTGTAAATGAAATACCATAGGTAGCAGCTTTATGAACTTCCAATTTTTTCTGTAGAGCTAAATCTCAAGAAACAAATAGAAGATGGTTACTTTTTAGTGATTAAATGTTGATATAAATTATTGAATGAATTTTATAACCTTACGTTGCTGTAGAAAGTGACTGAGACTGAAGATGATAGTGATAGTGACAGTGACGATGATGAGGATGATGTCCATGTCACTATAGGAGACATTAAAACAGGAGCACCACAGTATGGGTAAGTTATTTTTAATTAAAACATCTTTGAAAACTACGTAATGTATTGTGTCTGTATCAGATTGTCAGTCTGTTGTATTTAAATTTTCTATCAGTGTGATACAGAAGACATTAAAATTTCACAACAAAGAGTTCTTTTCTAAGCATAATATTAGTTAAGGAGGTATATAGAAGCGCTCTTTTTTCATTCCTGCATTTAAAATATTTTTTAAAGAATTGAGTGTTTCAGGCCAGGGATTTAGCTCAGTGGTTGCAGCGCCTGTCTTGCAAGCGCAAGGGCTCGGGTTCAGTCTCCCAGTAACCACATACCATACTGGGCATGGAGACTCATACCCACTAGCAATCAGTACCACATATCACAATGCTGGGTGTGGTGCCTCATGCCTGTAATCCCAGCATTCTGGAGGCAGAGGCAGGAGAATTGCTGTGTTGTGAGCTTGAGGCTGAGCTCAGGGCCAGCCTGAACTACAAAGCGAGACCCTGTCTAAAAAAATAAATAAATAAAGGATTGAGTGTTTCAAATGTTGTGGTTAGAAATGGAAAACCTTAAATTGTAATTTCATCTATGTTTAACATTCTTTCATATTATTGCTTGTTCAAACCATAGTTAGGTTTCTAATTTTTTCTTGACCAATAAAATAGTATCAGATGTATTACTTTTGCCTTCATAATTTATTTTTCAAGTTGTTCATTAGACTTTTTAGGCCAGTGTCTTAGGTTTCATAACCTGGACCGAGTAAACAAATTGTCATTGTCTCACTGAATGCATAAGGAATCATAAAAAGGAACTGTGTTAAAGTATTTATGCATTGTGATTTTGTTATCATAGTATAAATTGAATCAGTGTTTTTTGTTTTCAAATCATCTCTGTTGCCAGATGTGATGGTGTACATGTGTAGTCCCAGCACTTAGGGGGCCAAGGCAGAAGAATTGCTGCAAGTTCAAGGCGAGCCTTAAGTACATAGCGAGTTCACAGCCAGCCTGGACTATTAAACAGACTGAAATCAAATTGGCTGTATGATGTGATTACTAAAATTTATGCTTTGGATATATAAAATCATAAAATAACTTCAGTAATTTCATTAAGCAGCCTTATCTAAAATCAGTCAATATACTATACCTATAAATACTGTTGAATATTTTATTTCTTTAGTCAAGCTATTTTTTTTTTCAGGAAGATTAAAGGTATTCAGTTACTGTTATGGTCAATTTTGCATTATAATGATTATCTAGTTTTTTTAAGCAACATTTTGGGGTAAAGGGATTCAGTTACTCATTAAGGGTGGAAAATCTTAATATGTTTCCATCCCCTCTTGAGAAAGTAAATAATTAATGTTGAGTTTTGTAATACCCATGGATCTTTATATTAGTAGTCCTTTAGTATCAATTAGTAGTCCTTTAGTATCAATTTATTTGTATTTTCAAATTTAGGACTATTTAAAACAATAAAAATTATCCGAGAATTAGTAAAATGACAGTAGTTAGGTAGGTCAAAACCAATGAATAATCAAAGGTCCAGTTGGCGTAACTGATGAAGGAAAAGAATCTAATTAAATAACGTCATTCATCACCCAAGTCCTTCTGTCCTCTTCTCACTAACTTCTTCAGTAAGATGTAAGCTTTGTTAATTTAGTTAGTATGTTTGATTTTTCTACTCATGCAAGGATGCTTGAAAGAAAGCAGAAAACTGTAAACATTTTATTGACAATTTACTCGAAGCTAATAGGTTTTAAATTATTTGGCTACACAACTAAGAGTTGACAGAACTTGAATTTGAACATGGGTTTGTCAAACCTCATAATTTCTTCTGTGTCACATGTTAAAAAATGCAGCACAGTAATTGTTTCTAGTGTTTACATTCATGTAACCAAAAACCCAGATCAAGATACGAACCATTACAAGCATCCTAGAAGTCTCTCCCTTATTCCCTCTATCATACCCACCTACCACCAGCATATACTCTTCTGCTTTCACCCCAGACTCATCTTTAATTTCATATAAATGAATTCATTTGTGAACAAAATACTTCACGGGTAATTGAAAGAGGTTTTTTTTTAAAGTATAAAATGTGGGAAAGAATAAAATGAGACCACTGAATTTTGTAACAAGGTAGAGAAATTACATGCAGTGGTTCTGTGTGTTGAAGAACTAGCTGGTAAGGAAATAAGGTATGTAATCTATTCTTTCTTTTCAGCCGAATTTCCTGAAAAGTCTGCTACAGGGGATATTAAGTTAGTGGCAGGGAGCTTTTTGAATCAGACTTTTTTAAACTGCATTTTTTATTAATTGAGCAATTCACAGATTTTTAAAGTTAGTTTAAGACATTTTCTAAGCTATGAGTGTCAGTTTATCCATTTATTACTATGAAACTGAGTCTAGCTCCATTGCTGTAAATGATGAGATCAAGTGCATTCAGGATAGTATGGCTGTAGATTCCATTGCTATAAATTAATCTCTGTGAGGGTAACATATTGCTTATATTATTGTTATTTAGATCTATGTTTCTCAGATAATTTTTATTGTTTCAGGAGTTATGGTACAGCACCTGTAAATCTTAACATCAAGACAGGAGGAAGAGTTTATGGAACTACAGGTAAAATTTGTGTTTGTTGTTACATCAAAAGGCAAAAAAAGCCTGTGTCTGGGATAGGTCAAAAGCAGAATGTAATAGTTCTTTTAACAAATGGTATTTGACCTTCCTGATGTCAGACAGGAACAGACTTTATATAAATGGCCAGGAAGTAAATATTTTAAGCTGTGGTGGCTACATAGTTCTTTATTATTCCTAGCTCTGTATTACTATTGTTGTTTCTTTTATACCCTTTAAGAGTTAGTATTTCTTTACTCATATGCTTTAAAAAAACAGCGACTTAAAACAATGTCCACAATTTCTTATTGGTACAGTAAGCCCTTATTTATAAATAATTTTCTAATCTTTCCATCCAGTTTCTCTTATAGGTGCACCATAAAGTTTGTCTCAATCTACTCTTGCCTGATAAACAGTAAACGTTCCCATTTTTGAATCCTTGCCATTTATTAGGCCAAAAACAATAAACATGTTAATGTTTCTGTTGCGTGTTCTAATTGCTGTTTATGTAGCTCCTTTACCGTTTTGTTTTTTTGTACAATAGGAACAAAAGTGAAAGGTGTAGACCTTGAGGCACCTGGCAGCATTAATGGAGTTCCACTCTTGGAGGTAGATTTGGATTCTTTTGAAGATAAACCATGGCGTAAACCTGGTAAGATTATGCTGGATATATTAATTTTAAAAACTATTTGTGTATGTGAAAAAGAAATTTGACCATCAGTTTAGAATATTGTTTTTTACTATTCCTTTTTTTGGCCTTAAGCAATTGAAAATACTAAGGACTTATATGACTAAATCTTAACTAATGGGCTTAACATTCCTTTTAATGTAGCCTTGGATAATCTTTGTTACATATTTTGATCAAAATGTTTTACAGTGTTTTTCTTCTCTGCTGGTTAATTTTGAGAAGTAGTAAAATTGGAATAGTGAGCTTATTAGAACTGTAAAATTATATTATTATGGTTAATATTTTTTATGCTGTGTAGGTGAAATATTGACATACTAAAAATATGTTTTCTCTGTAGGTGCTGATCTTTCTGATTATTTTAATTATGGGTTTAATGAAGATACTTGGAAAGCTTACTGTGAAAAACAAAAGAGGATCCGAATGGGACTTGAAGTTATACCAGTTACTTCTACTACAAATAAAATTACGGTAATTAATAAACATTTCAGTATATCCATGACTTTTCTACTCTCCTGTTTTTATGTTCCAAATAAGTCACTTCGCCTTTTAAAGGTGGTTAAATGCTGTATTGTAATTTAAAATTCTCATTGTCTTTACCATGTTTGTTTTTTCCCTTCCTTTCCTTTTAGAGTTTCATATTAATTATTATTTTCTTAGTTTCAAATCACAGACTAGCCATAGCTAGTTTGTCTTATATGGCCTATCAAGTAAAAATTGTGTGGTATCTTAATGGGGAATATGTTATTTAACTTAGGCCGAAGACTGTACTATGGAAGTTACACCAGGTGCAGAGATGCAAGATGGCAGATACAATCTTTTTAAGGTGAATTTTAGTAAATTATCCTTGGTTGCTCTCATTTTTGTTCTTGAGTCTGCTCCCGTACCACTATTCAAGGGACAAATTTAAAATGGATATAGCTGTCTTTCTTCCCAACCCTTCAGCTTCCTGGTGACTTACAAATTTGCTGTTTGTTGTTTTATATCCACTTTTGCAAGCATGTATATTTATAGCCTATCATACTAACAATGCCAAATAAAACTATTCTTTGCTATATGTTGGGATTATATTTTGTATATAGTACATGTTTGCTTGCAGAATACAAAAATTCATGGCAACCAATTAAGCCCTCATTGTGGGTCATATCCTAACCTTTATCGCACAATTGGAGGTTTATTTTTCCTAATTTTCTCTGTAAAAAATAGGATGGTGCTATCTTTGTTATCTATATGACACTGAAATCCTTACTATGATTTTCTTGTAATTCAAGTTATTTTCTAGAATGTTAACATATTCTCCAAGAATCTCCGAAAACTAGAAAAAAAATGAGGGAAAGTCACTGATTTTCCCAATTAATATTTAGAAGGAACAGGTTTATGTGAGGGAAACGAAGACTGCTACACCATCTGGGTATCAAGTCTGACTTTTGGCTTCTCCGTGCCATGGTATGATCACAGACCCGGTCAACAGAATAGTGTCTTCATACTTATTTTCTTGAAATTTGGTTGGATATTCTGCTTTCTTTCTTTTAATGTTTAAATACTGAATACTGGGAGAGCCTTTAGATTGTATTATTTACTGAAGGAACTTTTGTGATCAGGATATGGAGCTCTTTATCCACTGGGGGACTACATACCTGTCCACCAAAATCTTGCCTTATACAGGGTATGTGCTGTGTCTGAAGATACAGCTGCTCTGCTGGACACAGTTCCGTACAGAGAATTTAACTTAGGTTCTACTACAGGTATTTGTTCTTGTCCTGTTGTAAATGTTTTGACACTGTCTGCCCTGTTATAAATGGTTATTAGGTTTTGGAGGTGATACTGTCTTCTTAAACATTGAATGTTTTTTATTCTTGATTGTAGTGAGTAGATAGACAAGTTGTCTTGATAATGAACTAATTCTGTACTTGTTTTCTTTTAGTACAGAAATGAGAATTGGCCATTATGAACTGTCAATTCCTTTTACTATACTATATGTTTTGGGTTAGATGTTTAAATTTGTTTTTTCTTTGAGTTGGTCCCTCATTGAAGGTAGACATGAATATTTTATATATATGTGTACATATATATATATATAAGGTTGACTTTGAAGTGTCTTATTATTTGAGAGGTTATTGATATTTTCATTAATTTGATTCTGAATAAAGACTTGAGTTGCTTTTATTGTGTGTTTAAATACTAAAAATATCTGTTAGAAATGTTGAGTTGGAAGTAGGGTGTATATTTAATAATGTGGGTGAGAAACTTTTTCTGTTAAGTCTATCATGATTTGTAGGAAGGAGAGCCATAATAAGGAAAGCCAGCAAACATATGTAGGCAGCAGGAAACTGTTTTAGTAGTAGAAAGTGTATAGATCTGGTTTTTAGGAAAAAAAGTACCAGCAGAACGGGTTGTAGAGTGCACTAAATCTTAAAGGAGTCAGGCCAGCTAAGGAGCTTTTGTGGTGTTACAAAGAATGAAATGAACTAAGGCCTGAACTCAGTGGTGAATTCTGATTTTTTATTATCTCCTGCAAAGGTAATTATATCCTCTTAAGTGAGAGACAACCTGTCAACCTGGTTTTTTTTGCTTCTCATTATGTAAATTCTCAAACATGGTAATAAGTAGTGATCCTAGTGCCAAAGAGCTTTGAGGTTTTTATTACACAACTTCCTTGGTTATTAACATACTCATATTCTTAAGGTGAAATACTTCCTTTGAAATACTTGTGTAGTCTTAAGTTTTGTTTCTGTTTTTTTGAGGTACTAGGGATGTAGTCAAATGCTTTACCACATGATCAGCAAGTACTGTAATACTGCGCTATATTCCCAGCACTTTATATTATTTTTTTATTCTGAGTCAGGGTCTTGCTAATTACCGAGGCTAGCTTTTGAGCTTGTGATCCTCCTGCCCTAGCGTAGCTTGGATTACAAGAAATTTTATAGATCTTAACAGTCTGTCAATTGGGTAGAAAAACATTTGTGTAATTACATAATTTGAGATAAGGGCAAGAAAGAAGTGACTATTGGGAATACGTGGCATTATAAGAAAAGTTGACCATCACATTTTCATAAACTATGTCTACATGTGTATGTACATATGCATTTTTTTCTTCTTTGACAGTTTCAGTTTTGTTACCTGTGTTCCCAGATTTCAGGTACTACATTTCTTGATCTGTTTTGATCCATTAAATTCGGCACTTACTTCCTCTCTTTAATGTGGAATCACAAATCCTTCACTTTAGGGATGCTTTTTCCTGTTTTACTTTTTCTGTCCTGTTTTCTTTTGGCAATCATATTCATACTCAGACCATCTTAGCCTAGTGTTCTAATTTTCTTATATTTTCTCTTGGGGAATTTTATCAGCCTTTTTACCTTTATTCAGTTTTCCTTTTTGCTGTTATATTTTTAATATCCAAGAAGGTTTTTATTATCTCACTATAATATCTTTCTGTCTTTTCACAGTACTCAGTACCTTCCTCCCTATCTCAAAGGATGGCAATTATTGATGGTTTCTGTTAAGTTTTCCTTTCTTGTACAATCTGGTTTTTTTTTTTTTTCAGATTGACTTTTTACATTTGATATTTTTGGCTGATGATGTGGACTTTTCTCAACTGTTTTTTGATTGTTGGCCATTCACTCATGTTAGAGTGAGTTATGAAAAAGTTGAATGAAAGATCTGCTCACATGAGTAGAATTTGTTGATTTACAGTAGTACCTTTTTATGCAGTAGAATCCTTAAATTTTTTGCTTTTAGTTTTTCCTTTTTATGGTAATAATGGTTTTTCAGACAACATTCTGACATTCCAGTAACCTGCCTAGAAATTATATGGCTGGGTGATTCAAATGTTCTGGGAGCTGAAGTTGTCAGTACTTGAAGCTTTCAGGGTCCACCATAGTAATAAATAAGGCTTTGCTTTTCCATTGCTGATTTAAGATTCTTTGTTTAATTTGCTCATTCATAAAATATTTTTTATCAGCTTTTAAAGTCCTGAATTTTGTTGTTCCTTCAATTTGGTTTTCTTTTAGTAGATGAAGCACAGTCACTTATGGTTGTCTGCTTTTCCTTTTCTCACCTGACGTTATTTGCTAAATGTTTTCATTCATTATTAAACTTCTTGATGAAAATAATTTTAAAGACTGGCATAATCTTTTGTTTTTAGTACAGCTTAATGAGTTTCTTCCTTTAGAGATGGTACTTGTAATGATTATACTTTTTTCATGTTTACACTTTTGTAAGTGATGCTGTGATTGGGAACCAAATTGGTTTCAAAAGAATAATTCCAAAACTTTGGTACAGTGTTAGCATAATTTGGTCAAATACTTAATTTCTCAAGGTTACAAATTTAGTTAATTTTTTTTTTTGTATTTGTAAGATATAAACAAATGTCACGTTTCTGTTTTGGGGAAATTAGTTATAGTGTCTTATAGTCATTTTTTAAAAATGTTAGTCATATGAAATATTAAGACTTACTATGTACCAAGTTTTGAAACTTAAAATCCTCAATGTAAAGTCTAAAGAAAAACAAGTAATTAATAATACCTCAAGTTGAGTGGGAAGATTGCTAAAATGGTATGGATTTTCAGAATTGTTCAGAATGTATTATGAAGAAACTAAGGACAGAAATGAAATTACTGAGTGTAAACAAGTTTTATATGTTTTGACATCTGCCATCTTCTTATGTTCTTTCCTCCTAATTTTTTTGATATCTATTCCATCTTTCTCTTTTAAGCTCTCTCCCAGTTCTTTTTCCCTTTCTCCTTCCCAGTTTTTTATTGAGCATTGACTATGCCACAAAATTATACTTGGATGGGAAAGTAATATATACACACTAGATATAGACCCCATAATCTTGTAGTTTGTATATCTTAATGGGCAGGTATTAAGTAATCGTGCCAAATTATAAAAACCCCCTGTCCTTTGAAAGATTTTGAAAAAGTGACATTTAAGGTGAGCCCACAGATGCACAAATAAATATTTATTGAATTCTTATTGCATGACAGATATATTTTTAGATAATTGGGATATAGATTTTTATTATACATAGTTCCTTTTTTTGGTGGACGTCCATTGTAGTGCCACCAGACCATAATCATACAAAATAGGGTAATTTCAGATAGTATTAGTGATAAGTCATATGAAAAGAACTTAAAACTGGTAACATGATAAAGAATGGGAATAGTGAGGGAAGGCCACTCCAAGGCCAATAACTTAAATGATGTAGTAGTCCTCACATATCTGTAGGGAGTACATTCCAGTACCACTAGTGATGCTTAAAACTGCAACAGTGATATACCCTTACTGTTATGTTTGCTCTTATACATACTTTTTTTTAAAAAATTGAAATCTTTATTGGTACATTACATATATGCATCATGATTGCACTCCATAATGGGGATTTGTACCAGTATAAGATACAACTTAATTCTCATTTTTTCCCATAGCCCTACCCATCCTACCACTCCCCTATATACAAAAATTTGTTTCCTTTCTTTTTTGTTATAATCTCATTATTTTTCCCCCTACCTTCGCCCTTAAAAAACCCTATTTTTTAAGAGAAGTTTTCCCTGTAGTTTAGGATGATGTTGAATTTACTGTACTATGTAGCCCAGGTACCTTCAAACTTAGAGCGATGCTCTTGCTGCAACCTCCAGGGTGCTGTGCTGGGAAATAGAAATGTGCTACTGCACCTAGCTATTGGTCTTATATTTCTGTTTTTCACTGAGATTGTGTATTTCTGAGTATAGAATCAGAATGTGGTAAGTAGGAGGTAGTTGAGGACTGAGTTATGTTCATTTCCCATGTCACCAAATTTCTTTTAGTGTTACTTGTGAACTGTGTGTTAAACCATTTCAGTCTGTCTCCATTGCCTCAGTGGTGGTCCTTTTCTTTCAGTAGAATCAGCACATTTTACATGGATTTTTGTTTTGTTTTGTTTTTTGCTTTGTTATTTTTGCGAAAGGATCTCGCTTGTGTAGTTCAGGCTGGCACTGAACTCAGCCTCGAGCTCAGCAATCCTCCTGCTTCTTCCTCCCAAGTGATAGGATTACAGGTGTGAGCCACCATGCCCAGCACTGTGGTGTGTGGTACTAATTGCTGGTGGGCGTGAGTCACCACACCTGGCATTGTGGTATGTGGTTAGAAGGGATCAAATCTGGACCTTTGGGCTTGCAAGGCAGGCCCCGAACCACTGAGCTAAATCCTTGGCCCTTAATTGGATTTTTAAAAAGCAGTGGAACTTGTTTTTGAATAAACTCAATGCTAAACCCTAATTATAGGAAAGTATCAATTAGAAATTGGGCTGGGCTGTCATTAATAAGAGATCAGACTACACTGCTTAAATGCACACAAAATTTTTATTTTTCCCTTACATAATGATTTGTGGAATCAACTCTGATTGAAATCTCTTTGGCTTTTTCTTTTTGGAGAAAGCAAGTAACATTGAATTTAAATAACACAAGGACAATAGAATTTAAATACACTTTAAAGTGTAGTGTTATTTATATATAGGGCAACTTTGTTTTAAGTTTAATAATTTGATGACTTTAAGATAGAAAGGTGAGTCCAAACACCAATCCAGAGGAACATGAATAGACCACACTAACAGTATGTGATAGGAGGAGAGGCTCTGGACAATCTAGTTCAAAAGTTAATACAAAAGAAGGACAAGCAAACAGATGAATGAGACTTTATGTTTCTAGGTCTAATGAACCGACAGTGTGGTGTTACTGTTAACAGGATGAGAATATGAGACAAATGATATGGATGATTAGCAGATTATTCATATTGGTGTTGCACCATCTAAATAAAATTTGTTTACCATCTAAATAGGAAATAGAATTTCTGAAATGGTCATTCATTGTTTGCTTAGGTAAGGTTAGTAAACACAGAAGGAAAAGATTCTTCATTATCTGACACATGGAGTCATAACCAAGACTTACTTCTTAAACTTCTGTTTTGCTAGAGGAATTTATCAGATTTATCGAAGTCCCACAGACTTAGAATATATTGATTGGACTTCTAAGTGACAAAGTGTAAACTACTTTTACTTTTTAACTGTGCTGAGTTTTGACACAGGGTCTTGCTGTATAATCCAAGGTAGTATCAAACTCACAGTTCTTCCTTAGCCCCCGATGCTGGGTTCATGCTTATGCCATCATGCTACCATACCCGGCTGCAGAATTGTGTTTAATAGTTGGAGCATTTTGATCTCATAATCCATGTTTGGTGCCTTTTACTTAATGCTAATCTAACATAGGTTACTTTCAATAATTATTTAGCCATGAAGCATTTTTTGTATTTAACTTTAAATCAGATGTTAAAAACCTAGTATCTAAAGTACATTGTGCTTGAATATGTTGTTAAATTTAAAAGGCTAATAATCCAGTTCTTTGTGTGGTTTTTTTGTTTGTTTATTTGTTTTTTTAGGTACAACAGGGGAGAACTGGAAATTCAGAGAAAGAAGCAGCACTTCCTTCTACAAAAGCTGAGTTTACTTCTCCTCCATCTTTGTTCAAGACTGGACTTCCACCAAGCAGGTTAGACATTTGTAGCTCAATTTTTCTAAGAGTTGGTATCTGTATTTTATAAAATCTCCCAGGTGTACCAACAAAAACTAGAATACTCAGTTTTATATAAAATAAATTCTTTGTGGGAAAACTATTTAGGTTGGTATTCAATTTTCAAGCGAGAAATGAAGTACTGTAGATAGTTATGTGTATATATGAAGTGAGAAATGAAGTACTGTAGATAGTTATGTGTGTATGTGAAGAGATAGTAACCTTGTTTTTAAGAGAAATGCTTACAGTGATCTTGCTGTTTCTTGTTCATATTATGCTTGCAGAGAGTTGTTGGACATCCTACATGTAGAGCTATTTGGCTGACAAATGTTTTGCAGATTCTTGTAAAAGGTAGAAATTTCAGCCTGGAAAATCTTTTAAATTAAACCACTTTTCTCTATTTTGTTTTAAATGTAACAACTTTGTGTCCACAAAGTACTAGATTTAAGAGGAATATATGCTGTAAAACATCCTTTTACTCAAGCATGATAAATAGTTGCCCTTCTGGTCCATTACAAGGGAAATGACAAACTATAAGCTAAGACTAGAAAAGTTTGATCTTGTCAAGCAGTTTAATCTTGGGTTAGGTAAAAGTGACTTAAATTTGAGCCTGAACAAACCAACCCAACTGTTACTAGTTGTCAGCCATCTCATTTATTTCCTGTATTGCTTCTTTGTATATACAATTTTCAGTTTTCATTTTTTAACATTTTTATTATAAGGTTATCAAGATTGTTGGAGCATCCAGCCCAAATTAAATGTCAGAAAGCTGTTCAAGATTTATAGAGATTGTCATAGACATATGCTATCTAATAATTTAAACTAAATACCATCTCATAAAATGTTTGAAGAATTTATGATAGCTAAGGAACATTGATACGTTTTATATATAGTATTTTGGAAGGTCAACTTTGATGCATTGAATTTATGGTGTTCTGCAATGTAATCTGGTATTGAGAACCTGGAACTGGAATTAAAGACTTCTAGGGTTCAGAATCTGGCTTTATAATTTACTAGTTGTGTATGCTTGAAAAAAATTCCTTATCTTAATCTTGTGAAAAATCGAGATTTTTCTAAAATCTATAAAATGTAATAATAGTGCTTTTCTCCCACTGTAGTTATGTATTTTAAATTAATTTGTGTAAAATTTTATAAGTGTTTGTTGATTGAAGATACACTGGATATTTGCCATTATTATTCAACCATTTAAAAATCAGCACCAGTTTTTCTGTACTTTGCTTTTTGTATTTTGCTATTGTTATTTTGGGTTGGATTTTGAAATTTCAGTTTAGGAACTTTGCTAAGAATAGCCTATAGAGTGATTAAATATGGAAATAGTGACTAGTCAGAAAGTTATAGCAATTGCCTAGGCAAAACATAATGGTGGCTTGGATCAAGGTGCTAGTGGTGAAGATGATTAAATTAGTAATTAGGTACTACTGTGTAATTCAGATGATAAGCCAATAACCTCTTTTGATAGATGAGGTGTAGATTTTAAAGACAAAGATTCAAGGAGAAATGGAAGGATTTTCTTCTCCATTCAGTTTCAATGGTGATGTTGTCATTAGTGACATGGAAAAAATAACAGGAATCTGTGGAATGGCTCCTGGAGGGATGTCTCTTGGAGGGAGAAGATCAAGGATTTAGTTTAGGACAATAAAACTGAAAAGACTGATTAACAGACAAATGGAAAATTTGAGTGGAAAGTTGGACATATGGATCTGGATTAGAGGGGAAGAGAATCAGCTAGAGACAGAAATTTGGGATGATTGTTGTATACGTAGCATTTAAATGAAGCTGTGGAATGAAATTGGACAGCAAAAAAGTATTGGTGGAAAAATGGTAGAACTTTCCTTCGTAGACAGAAATAAATCAGTAAGAGAAGACCAAAGAGGAGGCAGGACTAATGAAGTGGGAAGAAAACCCTAGTATATATCTTGAATTTGTTTAAGCGGAGTAGTCAAGCTAGTAATATTAAACATTAATGATCGATTATGACGATGAAGACTGGGGATAACTATGGGATTTCCAAATGTGATAGTCACTGGTGAATCTAATGATCATTTTCAGTGTACAAAGTACATATAAAGACATTGGATTGGGCTTAAGGGTGAAAGAAGCAAGAACTTCGAAAAATTACACACTATTTTTATTTTAAAGAGTCTTTTCTGTGGGACTGGGAATTGGTATCTAGAGGGAAGCGTAGGTTAAGGAGAAGATGATTTAAAATGAAAGAAACTGAGGTATTACATGTACTTTCTGGATTATTTACTAAACAAATTATTATAATTTTTTTTTTTTTTAGACAGGGTCTTGCTTTGTAGTTCAGGTTGGTCCTGAATTCAGCAATCCTCCTGCCTCTGCCTCCCAAGAGCTGGGATTACAGGTGTGAGCCACCATGCTCTTCATTGTTGTATGTAGTACTGATTGCTGGTGGGGGTGAGGCACCATGCCCGGCTTTGTTGTATATGGTTATTGGGATGGAACCCAGGCCCTTGGGCTTGCAAGGCAGGCCCTCAAACCACTGAGCTAAATCTTCAGCTCCCTATACAAGAAACTATCAATGAAAGAATAGCAAATGATACAGTTGTAGACCAGTGTCCTTATTAAGAACAAAGGATGTGATATGTAAATAGTGCAGTTAAACTTAAGTAGAAGCGTGGACAGCAAACAATTCATTTGCACCAGCAGAGAAGGAAGTACAGGGCCAAGTACAGATAGGTAGGAGTATGGTAATGGAAATAATTAGGTCTTTTCTGAGTGCTGCTATTTTCCCAGCAAAATAAGATATAGACTTATCTGGAGTGAATAAAGATTATGGAAATGGAGTGGTAAAGGTTTGAGAAGAGAGGAGAAGGCTGAAAAAGTCTATTTTTAAAGTATGCGAACAAGCCAGAGAAAAGGAGGGTTGCTTAGCAGTAGCTAGAGGGCAATGTGGGATCAAAAGACGGTTTTTCCCCCAGGATGGGAGAACCTAAGTCATTTTTATTTGCTAAGCAGTGAGTTAGTAAAGTGAAAAATTGAGAGTGCAGGGAGAGAAACTACATGTTGACATTTTTTCTTAAGTTTAATGTGAAACCTAGCAACTTGCTGATGTGTATTTTTCTCTTGTCAAGTGTTAATGAAGGGTAACTGGAATTCTATTTAGTGTTGGAGGGGTTATACCAGATAAATATGACAAACCAAGCCTGTGCTTGTGGGGGTGATTATAATGTTGGACCATGAAATAGGAGAGATGGGTAAAGAGAGATGGAAAGGGAGAGATTGGTGTAGGGAACAGTAAAATGTAGGTAAAAGGATGGAAAATTAGCAGGCATACACTGTCAAAAAAGTGATTATCTATAGGTTTACAGAAACGTATTTAGTGTGTCAGAACTGCCACTTCTACATATAAAGGACATTGCTGATTGCTCATTGGAAAGTTTGTTTTTTAAAAATTCATCTTAGTTGCTCAGAAGGATACTTTTCATTCACTGTGAACTGTTACCCTTAAAGCACTTTTTTTTCCTGTTTTTATATTTATAAAACTGAATAGGAAGAATCTTTGAAAGTGAATTTTTATTGATTTTAGCAAAGAGAGGACAGTAATATCATTTATTTTTTGTTTGTTTTGGAGTGACAAGGATTGAACTTGGGACTTAATGTTTTCTAGGCAGGCACTATGCTGCTGAGCATTATTAAAATATGAGACTGCAGAGCAAATTGAACAGTGAACTGTACTACTGACCCAACAACTCTTATTTCCATTGCTCAAATCTTATGTGGCATTATTATTGTGTAGATTTGATGTTTGCACAGAACTTTAAAATGTTTTGTACTTGATTAGTTAGAAGTACTGAGTTTCTGGCTTTCTGGACTGCACAGCAAAATTGGCATGCTGAAATAAATTGTTATATTTCATATTTAATGTATTAGAATGTTCTGCTTAATTTTTAAAAGATTTCATAATACGAAGTACTTATGTAGTTCAAAAGAACATTATGAGGGGCCAGGGATTTAGCTTAGTGGCGCTACATCTGTGTCACAAATGGAAGGTCCTGAGTTCAATCCCTGCTGTATCTTGATAGCTTCAAAAATTGGACATTCCTATGTAAACCAGCATGTAGATCATTAAACAGAACATCACTATTTCCCATAGAAGTCCCTTTATTTTTGTTGGTTTTGCTTTGACAAAAATTCAAACATGGAGTTGCAAGAAAAGTACAAAGAACTTAAACTCCCCAGGTATTAACATGTCATATTTGCTCTATAATTTCTGAAATTTTTCTAAACCATTTGAATGTTAATTGTGGGCATTATTCTCCTTGAGTACTAAGTATTTCTGTATGTGTATATTATGTGTAAATTTTATTATATAGTCGTAAGATAATCAAAGGACATGGTTGCCAAAGTCAGGAAAATCTAGTAAAGAATCAAATACTTTTAACTAATAGTATTTAAGCCGTGCGTTTTGCCAGTTACGCTAATAATATCCTTTATTGCACTTTGTTTTCTCTGATCAGGATTTATTTTTCAGAATCATCCTTTTATCTTGTTTTTCAAAATATAAAATAATTTCTCAACCTCTTGCTGTATTTTGTGACATTGAATTTTAAGAGCATAGTGTAGTTTTTGTAGCTGGTCACTAACTATGGATTTGCTGGTTATCTTTATGTTTTGCTTTTGGGACAGAAATACCATATATTAAATTAAGTGATGTGTGTCCTCTATGCATTAGTCTTGGAGATACATATCTGTTTTTTTCCATTATTTTAACTAACTCTAAAGTTATCACTTATATCCTTCGAGTTTCTTTCTGCACTGCAAAGTTATTTCCCCCTTTGGTGTTTAGTAAGTAATTTTGTGGGGAAAGTGTACAGAAGTATTTCATTTCTTTTTAAATTTCCTAAGAATTTTAGCATCTACTTACAATTTTTACATTAATCAGTTATTGTAGTTACTGTGAAATAGCGATTATCTAGTCTAGTGATTCTCAGTTGGCATTCTACTTTAAAATGAAGTTTCTCATCTTCTCCACTTATGTATCACACTTTGATTTATTTACATTTTATGTGTGAAAGTCTCTAGGTATGGCTTATAAATACTTAAGAACAGGTACATTCTGTTATATAAATGGAAAACAATATGAGGTATACAAAACATGTGATTTAAGTTTATATAAAGTGTAATTTATTATGATGCTAAATTATTCCATATTTGGTAGTAGAAGCCTTTTCAAACTGCTCCTCCGATCTCTGATGTATCACCTTTTTTTTGAAGATTCCTTAACTCTAGCAGTTCCAACATCTTGTCTTGTGCCTTCTCAGCTCCTCTTAATGGGAAATTATTAATTAAAATTCAAGATCAGAGTAATAGCTGTGCTTCTAGGCCTCTTCAGCTCTCAAAGCTAGGAACAAAATTAGTAGTTTCAATATGAAATTGTCATATGCATATTCTTTGTTTAAAAATTGTCATTAAACTATGTTCTTTTATATCCAGTTCAACTCTAGAGCTTTCCCTTCTTTTGTTCTTTATTATGTCTTCCTTTCTCATAGTGAAACCCTGACTCCTAATAACTTCAGTGTAAATATTCATTTGATTAATCTTTAAATACTCACAAAATAGATTTGGAACTTCTACACTTGACATTACAAAGAAAGACCCATTAAGTAACCCTCAAGTTCTGTATGCAGTTATTTTTCCTTTTTAAATTTTTTTAGACTGATGATGAATAGTCAAAATAATTGTGTTCAAAAGTTTCCTTCCAAGTAGTAATGTTCATTATTTAAAATATAATAGTATCTTTTGGTATTTCTTCTCCTGCATGGTTACTAGTATAATTTTTTTTTTTTGTATAAATAAAACATACATTGTTCTAAAGGCCAGAAAATCCAAAAATATGCAGAGATTTGTTACTATTTTATATTTCTTTCATTTTTGTTTTAACTTCAGGTTTATTCTTCCCTTGTGCCTTTTTTACATAAGTAAGTTAATATGTAAATGTATATTTTTTCATTTAATTTGGAAGAGCATTTAAATGGTCTTTTAAGGATTAGCAGGAGTATATATAGTTATACTTTTTATTGAATTTGCCACTGGGGATAAAATTAACTTTCTTTGGGATTTTAGTTTGAAAGTTACATTAATTTGAAATGGAAATTAATAAAATATATATAGGATCAGTTTTTATGAAACACAAGAGTGTTACTGTTAATTGGTTGCACTAACAGTATGTGTATCTCTTTAAAAATATAGGGAAAGAAATACCAGTATTTTGAGTACAATTTTATAAAACTGCAAAAATTAATATTAGTAATTCATAGAGGCACAGACATTTGTTTCTCTATAATAATGTATTTTAACCTGAATCTACCCTGTGGTTCCTTCTCTCATTTATGCATTTTGACATCATATTGTTTGACAGAATATTTTCTAAAAATATTCTGTAACTAAATTGTTAATACATCTATATTTAAATTCCACAAGTACCACACAAGTGGTATAAGTTTTAGTGCCACAAGTATTTTGTAACTTGAAAAGAATGGTATGCAAATATGCTAAAGGACATTAAGAAAAGCATGTCAAGAATTTAAAAAAACAAAACAGAAAAAGGGGGGTCAGAGACAATATGTAAGAAAAAACATAGAAAATTTATCTCACCAGAAACAGCACCTCTTCTCAGTCTCAGACAAGTACTGCCTCCAGAAAAGCCAATTCAAGCGTTGGGAAGTGGCAGGATCGATATGGGAGGGCCGAATCACCTGACCTAAGGTAAGGCTATTTTTAAACATTGGATACTCCCTGATTAGATCATCAGTGTTGTTTTATCTCAGTAACACAGTAACACATTTTTATTAGACTACCATATTTTACCTTCCAAATTATGTTTTTTGAAGGTACAGTTGACAGTTTTTAGTACCATTTAATGAAGACCTGGCTTATATTTATATTTCTGGCCTTTTACATAGTAAATTGCCTTGACCCGCAAAAACTGGTGCTCAGTAAATATCACCCCACACACACTTGTACCACAACCTATTAAAATTATCACCAGGTGCTTTTTGTTTCTTATTGATAAAATCTAATCGGTGTTTAGGACCTATAAAATTTAACTCCATTGAATCTTTCCAATCTTTATATTCAGCCATAGTTTATGAACTTACTGTTCCATTGAGTCCACAAGTTGTCTTGAAATGTTGGGAGGTTTTTTCTCACTCTTACACACTGTAGCACTAAGTTATATTCTCAGGCTTTTACTTTTGTAAGTGTCCCTAAGATGTCCAAGTTGAACTCATAATTAAATTCTCATGCCTCAGCCTCCTGGGTAGTTGGGAATATAGGCATGTGCCAGCTCTCCCGTCTTTACTCTTTGACTCATGATTTACCTTCAATAGAATTTTAGTTTATATTTTAAATTATTTAATTACCAGGCTTGCAGTGTTTTGTGTTATCATTTTTCTGAGCCTGTTGAAAGGGAAATCATAATTTCTTTCCTAAGAGTTGTAATGAATTAGTAGCAACTATATTAGAGTATGAAGACAGATAGCCTACAGCAGTCAGTCTAAGAAGTTTTAAATAATTCTGGCATATGAAGGATAATTTTTTCTCTTCTTGTTCAGAATTTTAAGCTTTCTTCCTATGCAGTATAACCCTATGTTAATGTTTTTAATTGTTTGAAGAACTTTTAAGTACATGAATTATACGATGCAGAGGGGAAAAAAAACCATCAAAATTTGGCTTTGATTTCTTTTTGTTGTTGTTTTTTGAGACGAGGTCTCACTATGTAGTATAGGCTGGTCTTGAATTCACTGTGTATCCTAGTCTGGCTTTGAATTTGCAATTTTCCTTGTTGCTCAGTCTCCTGAGTGCTGGATTTACAGGTGTATTCCACAGTTCCCAGCATGAGATTTATAGTCTTTTTTAAGTTCTGAGAATTGTTGATCAATTTCTGTTGACAGGATATGCTATTAGTAAAGCATATTTAGTCATTCTCAGAAGCAGTTTTTCATGTCAAAGTAAAAAAATACTTTGACTCTTTAAAAAGAATACCCAAAGTATAAGTCCAGTAATTGAGATGAAAATATGTTGTCTTACTTTCTGAACAGTATTGCAGTGTGTTGCTTTAGCACGTTAAAGAATAAAATTTTATATATATTACTATTTTGATAATGCCCACTGATTTTAAAAATGTGTATTGTATTTTAATTGATTTTTGATACAAATTCTGAAGAACCAAGAGAAATGTCAGGATTATTTTAAATAAAGAAAAATTGCATCTTAAAAACATAAGAGTGGAGTGTAGGAATTTTCTCAACATTCGACATTTCTGTGGAATCCAAAGTTTTAATTCTTGTACTAGTAATATTATTTCTATGTAGCTAACTTGGCCTAACATAACTACTTGGGTTTATGTTTAATCTGGCCAGCAATATAGATAGCATATTTACTAAATCTAAAAGGCCCGGATAATAAGAACTTCTATTACAAACATCCAGTTTTACTATGCTATTAATGATAATGCTGCTGTTGATAATGATACATGATTGGATTGGATTTTAGGTCTACTTTTGTCAGTAGCCACCTGTGTGAATTAAGGAGAGTTGCCTAAGTCTCTGTATCCCTTAATGTATTATTAAAATGCTGGGGCTAGGCTGTCTAATCTGGAAACTCACTTCAGTCCTGAAATTCTTTCTAGCTAGTCCTGATTTACAGTGGAAACACGGATCTTAGTTTTTCTAGATTCATTGATAGTTAAGAGGCAAATTCAGGACTAGAATGCATTCATTTCAGTTCAGACAAGTTAACTTTCTTAGGCAAAAGCGTAATTATGGTGTACTGCACAAAAGGGAATAGTTGACTGGATTAATGATCACATTTGTGTCTTCCAGTGAATCAGAATTGAGCATATTTCACATTTAAAAACTCAAGGCTTTTTGTTTTGTTTTTTAAATAGAGCAATAGAGCTTAAAAAGTAACCTAACATTTTATAATTTTAGTCTCCAGAAAGTATAGAAAATATTTTTGTGGAAAAAAAGACATACTGACTCAGGAAAGGTACATTGAGTTTAAAGTTGAATATATAGAGCCTGCCACTTCATGATGCAAAGAGAGTCTTTGCACAATAAAATTAAATTATAAAATTAATTATAAAAATAAATCATTGTAGATTTTTACCTTACTTACAATATTTTTGTAAACATTAAATAACTTCTAAACTGTGAGATGATCTATAATAAGAATCGGATAATAAAGTCAGGGACCCAGGAGGAAGTAACTTCACTTGGTTCTCTGCTTTCTTCACAGTCTTTATCACTTCTTTAAAAGTGGTGCTAAGACAAAATAAATTCTGTGTCTTAGAGGTAAAATTTTAAATTCTGTGATTTTTATTTTGGATGTAGGTTTGATTTTTCTAGGTAATACTTATTCATGTTTACTGAACATCAGAACACTAAATTCTCTTTATAAATTATGCATGATCTATAAAGAAAGTTATTCTTGTGCTTGTGAAAATAAAATTCACATCTTAGTATAGAAAGAGCATTATGTCCGTTTACAAAAGTAAAAGATCAATATAAGCGTATGTCTTGAATCACATCATAACTTCAACTACTGGACTTATGATAGGCATGAGTTTGTGTTTATTATGTAATAGAGTTAATGTTCATTAGAGGAGAGCCAAAGGTATATATGTGTCTGCTGTGCACTTTCCCTTAAGAGGTGTAGTCTTCAGCTTCAGCTGTATGTTGAATTACTTGGGAAACCTCAAAAAAAGTATTGATGCTGAGGTCCAAGAGATACTGTTTTAAATAGGCCAGTGTGTACCCTGGACATCAGGATTCTTAAAAGCTCAGATAATTCTGATGTAGGCAAGATTGACAACTGTTGATTTAAAGGCTTGATTCTGTCATGGCCTAAAAATTAAAATCAAGTTCTAGCTGGGCCTCCTTGGATTTTTAAAGGAAAAACTATAGAGACGCTGATGGTGAGAATTGGCATTTGCATAGTATTTACAGCCTCACAAAGTCTTTTTTCTACCGTATTGACAATCTTTTGGTTGATAATCACTGAAGGGTGGGCCATGCTGCTTCTCTTGCAAGCAGAGTTTTAGGTAACTTATTTGTCTAGTAGAAATGTAGCGCATAATACTTTTCCCTTCATCCTTTTTCTTGGTTTATGTTTTTCTCTCCATCTGAAATGTGCCTTCTTCCCATTGGTGTGTCTAAATCCTGAATCCATCCTGTGTCTTTCATGGCTCACCTCTTTCCTATAGTAGTTTAGAAGATGTTTCCATAAGACTGTTTTTGTGTTTTTTTGTTTGTTTGTTTTGTGGTACCAGGGATCAAACTTGGGCCCTTATGCTTCCAAGGTAGGTGTGGTATCACTTGAGCCAAATCCCTGACTCCCTATGCAGACTGTTGCATAGTCATCTATTTAAATGTATGACCTGAATTAGATATGGTGACAAGTACATCTGTCTGTCTTGGTAATAAAAATAGCCATAGTGTCTTGTTTCCTAGAGTATAGATCTTTGAACTGTCCATTGCTTAGTTAGCGGTTCTACTGTGGAAAAATATTCATGGATTTCTATAAGGCTGTTTCATTCATCCTTCTAGAATAGGGATTGTGAACATTTTTGAAGCAGTAATTCTTTTTTATTTTTCCTCCAGAGTGTGAGTGAAATTTAGGTTCAGGGACCTCCTGATCCTTCCTAGAGAGCTGTGTGTGCAAGGTGGGGAGGGATGAGTTAAGAGGATTTTTTAAAAGGAAGCAAGTTTTGTTATGTATATGCACCCACTCCACAAGGTGATTATAGAGTGCATATACCGCAGGCATAAAAAAAAAGCTTTAGAAAAATGTCGTGTTCTCAGAAATGTATTAAATTCTTAGGTCAAGCTTTAACATTAAGGAAGATAGACCATATTATTTTGCTCCCTTGGTTAAATTGCTTTTATTGGTTTATGCATTGTTACGCTTCACACAGTGTTGAAAGATATTTGCAAACCAGTTCTGTGAAATTGACTTATGTTTTTATTGAAGTGGTATTAGAAACCGTATGTGAATGCTTTTTGTATGTGAAGTTGCAGTCCATTAGTAGGGTTATAAGATTTGATGGTTCCAATGAGTATTCTTTGCTTTTATATTGTTTGTTTTGTTTTTTATTGTTATATTTGAACATTAATGTTCATATTGATATTAATGTTTTGTTCTTAACCTTTAGGAAGCATTGTTTCATGAACTTTTTAGTTCTTTATATAATATGTACTAGGTAGCTATGCAAAATAGATGACTGTTGTGTGAGTAAAGTTGAAGAGCTGCTATTTGTTATATTTCCAAGTACAAGAACTCTTTAAAAATATGAAATGTTTAAATAAAAAAACTACAATAAAAGTTATATTATCATTAATCCCCCTCAAGCGTCCCACCCATGTGCAATCTTTTAACACACTTATCCCATCATTCTTGCCACTTTCTAAAACAGTTCTGACAGTGTCTTTATGAGGAATGATAAAAAGTACAGTGAAGAGTGCTGCTGGGCGCCACCTAAAGGAAAGGCAGGGCCACAGAAACATTATGGTGTGTCCACATCAAACTTACTCATCGCATCTGGCACTGTACATCTTCTGGTTCTTCAATATAAAAATGACCAGGTTTTGAATCAGGTCAGCTCACTGAGCTACTACATTGTACTTAGGCTGAAAAGGACTTCTAGAATTGCTTCAGAAAGTGACAAGAATGATAAATGTGTTAAAAATGTGTCATTTATTATACTGTATAGTTTCAAAAAAATTTAAGGATTTACATTAGCTCATGATCGTAACTTGTAAACTCAAAGAGGAAAGTTTTTTTCTTTATTTTCATATCTATAAAATAGGAATAATAGTAATTGTTACTATATAGGGTTGTTATGGGGAGTTAATACATGTAAAATATTCATAGAACAGTATTTAGCATAGTGCTTAATAAATCCTATAATCACCAAGAAGAATAATCTTCAGAGAAAATACATTAAAGATTTTGTAGTAGTGATGTCTTTTTGCTTCGAGTACTGAAAACAAGTTGCTCAGAAAATTATAGCAAGATAACCAACTAAGTTTTTGTCTGTTTCCTTGACCTTGAATTCTTATTTGGAAATTCTGTTGCATACCTACAAGAAGACTCAAACTCTTCCTGAGACATCAGAATCAACAAAATGTGACATTTTAACTTATGCTTTTATAATTTGAGAGAATTTTTTTTTTCATGTTCACCTTTGCCAGGAGGAAAATTGGAAACTGTAGATTAACTCAGATGTCCAGGGTGATTAATTTCTGTTACTCAGCTTTTTACTAGATACTTGAGTGTAGTGTAGAAAGAGAATAGTGTTTGCAGTATTAGCTGTCTACCTTATTGAGTAAGTTTGTGGGTTAAACTTGTAGTGTATGAAATTGAGTTGCAGTATCCTTAAGTGAAGCTTTCATGTTCTTATGCACTGAAATGAAAAGATGTCTATCAAGAACTGTCATGGCGGGCTGGTAGTGTAGCACAGTAGTGGAGCACTGCCTTAACTTGTGAGGCCCTGGGATTGATCCTGAGTTTGGAGGGGTGATGACAGAGAATAGAGCACAGAATGGGACACAGGACAGACACTTTCATGGAATAACTCAGTACTGTTTTCCAAAGTGTGGCATCAGAATACCCTTGAAAGTTTAAAGTATTCATGTTAAACATTATATGCTTTTGCTTGCTTTGGTATATATACTATATATGTGTCATAAAATATTTTTGAACAAAATGGTAAATTTCACTTGATTATAAATCAGTTTGTATAGTGAAAATACCTAGGCAAAGAGATCTTATGAAAATGTAAGAAATTTGCTGTTTTCTCAACTTGGCCCTGTGCGGAATATACACTTGTTAAGACTGATTTCTCAGTCATGTCATTTTAGAAGGTAGTATTCGGGGGTGGGAATGTGACTTGCTGATAGACCACTTTCCTAGTGCTCATGAGGCCCTGGTTCTGTCTGCAGTATGATGATAACAAAACTTCTAGCATTAGCTACTTTGGATTTTTAGCAGTTATTTAAAGCTAAAAAGAAAACAAAATCTATCTGCACTTGTCTAACTGTATTTAAAATAAACTTCCAGAGATAAATATTCTCATGTGTCCCAAAATTTTTGAAAACCACAATACAAATCGATGGTAAAGGACAGAGTTATGTCTAGATTTAATTTTCACAACTTTTGATAACTTGGAGAATATTCAGTCTAAATTGCAAATCAAATGTGAGAGAATTAAGTACTGATGGGAATAAATGTAAAAATGGAGAAGGGACAAATCCTGAGATGTACGTAGGAGGGTATAGGAAACGATAGTACAGTAGAAATAAGAGATTTTGACAGTGTGGTCTAGATAGCAGTAGATCATGAGAGAAATTTTGACTTCACAATATACATATGTCTGGAAGGGCCTTGAAATCTTAAGAGGGCTTGTACTTAAATAGATGACATCTACTTAAATATGAAGTGATGGTAGACAAAGTTTTTGAATTTTAAGTTTTATGGTAGAAATTAGAGGACGATATGTTTTATCTTAGAAGCACTTGGATTTTTCTTATGTGTTAGTATTAAGATATTTCCTAGTTATATTTGAAAAGATAAGTTGAGTAAAATCACTTTTAGTATTTAGGATTATAAGGGAAACTAGGACATCAGTGATCCAGCCATAAAATTAGAAGGACATGAAATCCATTTATTAAATTACAGAGAAGGGAAATCACCTTAGCAAGAGATGGCGAATACTGCCTGTAGTTAAAAATATTTCAAGTGTTGTTTTATGTGTTGTTCTAATAACATGGCTATCTTTATGATTGTAAAATAACTTGTCAAGCGTTTTAAAATTCACTTCAGATAAACTTTCACTGAGTCGTTTCCAGAAACATTTTAAGTTTCTCAGAGGTGAATGATCTTGCTGGAAGGGAAGCATTTCTCAAAGGAAAGGAATCTGAGAGGCTTTGTGACCAGAACAATTAAGATTTGAGAATTAGTTTTGCCATTTCATTTTATGTAAGTTAGAGATAACTCTGGACCTGAACTTCGTATGTCTAACACTAAATATTATTTTTAAGTTGACAGTTTTTGTTATTTAGCTGTAGGTTAGGCATCCAGCAAGTGGTAGATGTTATTATTAGTCCTTTAAAGTTCTTAACTATGGGAGGATATAATATGGTTTTGGGTTTTGTTTTGTTTTATTTTTTTTATACAGGGTCTTATATAGATCAGGCTGGCCTTGAACTCACTACATAGCCTACGCTGACCTAAAAATCACTGCAGTTCTATTTCACCCTCCCAAGTGCTGGAATAAGCTCTTGTATATTTTTAATAGTTGTACTTCTAGAAATTTTGTTTTTTCTTTTTTTTAGTTTTTTGAGACAGGGTCTCACTTTATAGTTCAGGCTGGTCCTGAACTCAGGCTTGTACTAAACTCAGCAGTCCTCCTGCTTCTGCCTCCCAAGTGCTGAGATTACAGGCATGAGCCACCTACCTGGCACTGTGGTATGTGGTACTGATTACTGGTGGGCATGAGTTCACGCCTGCCTTGTGGTATGTGGTTACTAGTGATTAAACCTAGAACCTTGTGCTTGCAAGACAGGCCTCAGAACCACTAAGCTAAATCCCTAGCCCACTTCTAAAAACTTTTGGGTGTGGGATTGTTTAGAACTGGAAGATGAAGAGATACTTAAAAGTGACATGTCTGTCTTGTTGGGCATATGAACTTTGACAGTGTCCTTGAACTTACTAGGTTCTCCTGTTTGAAGCTTTGTTTTGTGGATAGACAGTTTTTTCATATTCTCATGTATGTAGTTAAACTTGAAACTTGAAAGGGATTGTAAGTCAAACTAAACATGGGAAACTTTTCAATTTCAATTTTTCTATGTAAAGGCAAATTATCAGAAATGAAAAACTGGTTCTTTTTTATGTGATCTGTGCTTGGAATATGTCACTAAGGTAAATATCCTGTGTCTGTTAAAGTGAGCATTTTTTAAGCCTTTTGCGAGGTCTTGAAACAATTGTATAAGGGAATTATGTTATCTGTTACAGTTGTAATGAATGGCCAACAGATTTTATTTTCAGTTTGTCTAGAATTTGTTACCTATTTGTGTTCTGAGAAAATAAATTCAATTGGGGACTGTTTAGAAATAGTAACAAAAGTCTATACTAATATTTCAAATTTACTATTACAGTCATTACTAGATATGTTATTTTTAGCTTATTATAAGTTTTTAAAATCATATTACAAAGGAGTGAGATCTAATTCAATTAATTTGTTTTATTTTAAAATATATTGCAAAAGTTTTTATATTTTATGTCTTATTTAAAATTTTAATTTTTCAAATATCTAATCAGGCTAAAACTGAATTGGTTCAATTTTTATGTTATAGGCGATTACCTGGAGCAATTGATGTTATTGGACAAACTATAACTATTAGCCGAGTAGAAGGAAGACGACGAGCAAATGAAAACAGCAACATACAGGTTTAGTATTTTAAATGTTTTCCTTATTGAGGGATTGTAACTACATAATAGAATTAGTAAATAACATATAATAAATGTTAGGTGTTTCAGATGCTACAAAGAGATTTAAAATGTATAAACAATCACCTCTATTTTTTGCAAAAGTTTTTTTGTTAGAATTTATAATTTCTGGATGTTTCTTAGGTTTTTTCTTTTAAATTGTGATATACTTTATAGTTTCATTGATGAAAAAATTAGAGAAAAGAACCAGTAAGTCTCCACCTAATTGTGTTCTTGAACTTTCTGAAATATATTTTACTAAGAAAAATCAGTGCTATTTTGAGTATATTTTTGTGTATCTTTTATGCTAATGGTTTTCCTATATTAATCTTAACAATATGATCTAAAATCTGTTCATGATTTCTTCCTATATTGACCATAACTTATTTAATGGACATTTCTTGAGGATGGAACATTTCTTTGTTTTCGGGATAAAAGAGTGAAAGGAAATAATTTATGAGGAAATTGCACAATTAATGCTAGAACTTCAGTAGGACAGACTGCCAGCTATTCAGCTTGGCCATCCTTTTCCATCATTTGTTCTTTTCTTTGAAATACCCTAAAATATGTTCAGCGTATTTTGATTCGTATTTCCAATAAACTAATTATATAAAATATTCTTTTTGTGTGTGTCTTTAAAGGTAATTATCTCTAAAATGGAAGATAAATCTGTACTTCTTTCTCTCTACTATTAAAGTACCATGATGTCTTAAAACATTTTTATAGTCTAATTTTCTTTTTCTTTAGTTTTTTTGAGACAGAGTCTCGCTTTGTAGTTCAGGTTGGCCCTGAGCTCACTATGTAGCCCAAGTTAGCCTCAAACTCACAGCAGTCCTCCTGCCTCTGCCTCTTGTGTGCTGGGATTACAGGCATGAGCCACCACGCCGGCACTGTGACATGTGGTACTGATTACTGGTGGGCGTAAGTCACCACTCCCGGCCTTGTATGTGGTTACCAGAGATGGATCTGCAGCCTTGTGGTTGCAAGGCAGGTGCCAGAACCACTGAACTAAATCCCGGGCCCTGGAATGCTTATGGTGCCCATTACTTACTTGTTCACACAGACCAGCATTTTTTGCAAATACTTTTTATTTGTGAAGTGAAATTTTTTACATTTTTTGAGACAGAGTCTCACTGTATAGATCCTTCCAACCTTCCTTGAGGTTGCTATATAACCCAGGCTGGCCTGACACTCATTGCAGTCCTCCTTCTTCAGCTTCTGGAGTGCTGGGATTCCTAGTGTATGCCACAATGCCCCCAACCTTTGTGCTTAAAGTTACAGGGATCACAGTAAGAAGTTATGTACATGTATTATTGCCTGTTAATGTCCTGCCTTAGATACATGCTTTACAATTCTCTGCACCTGGTGATGACAGGCTTTCTTACAGTGAGTGTCCAATAGGTGGCCACTTAATTTCTTAATTAAATTAATTTCTTAGAGCAAGTGTCTGTTATTAATGATTATATTGTTTTAACTTGAATATTTAACTTATATAGTAACATGTATTACAGTTCCTATATTATATTTATAAAGTACTTGTTTGGAATTTTGTTATTACTTACTATTAAAAGTTTCTTTGGTAATCAGTTTTATTCCTAAGCTTTAAATGTATTTTAAAAGTATGTATTTGACAGTGTCTGATCTTACTGTGTATATGTAAGCTCATAGCATAACAAATATTACCTCCCCAGATATGTACATATAGAAATTACACTGCCATTTAGTTTTTTATATGGAGTGAAATTAATTTTATAAGGTTAACTTTAGAAAACATATCTCTGATGATTTGTCCTCTAATTTTAGGTCCTTTCTGAAAGATCTGCTACTGAAGTAGACAACAATTTTAGCAAACCACCTCCATTTTTCCCTCCAGGAGCTCCTCCCACTCACCTTCCACCGCCTCCGTTTCTCCCACCTCCTCCAACTGTCAGTACTGCTCCACCTCTGATTCCACCGCCAGGTAAATAGCACAAAAAGCAATTGCTATGGAAACAGACCTGTGCATGTTTCATATTTGGAGTTTAACAGTGAAAATGTATTTTTGAAATTATCTTGGTTTATTTCTTTGAAAGTAGTATTTTATCTCCAGCAAATATCTGGAACAGATATATGTTTGTTTGTTTGTTTTTGGTGTTTTTGGGTTTTTTTGGTTTGAGTTTTTTTTAGTTTTTTGAGACAGGGTTTCCCTTTGTAATTCAGGATGGCCCTGAACTAGCCCAGGCTAGCCTCAAACTCAGAGCAGTCCTCCTGCCTCTGTATCCCGAGTGCTGGGATTATAGGCATGAGCCACCATGCCCAGCATTGTGGTATGTGGTACTAAGGATTAAACTCAGGACCTTGCTCTCTCCAGACAGACACCAGAACTACTGAGCTAAATCCTTGGCCCTATATGTATCTTTTTATTACAGCATAGCAAAAACAATTCTAAAATACAGAACAATACAAATAGAAAAGTTGTCCTATAAATACAATTGTGATCCCTGAACTAAAGTTGCTACTAATAGTATATATATATATATGCTACTAATAGTATATATATCTCACTGAATTGTGAGCCATATGTTAACTTGTTTTGATAAACAATTCATGCATATTTATAGCAGTGGATTAAGTTTCCTTTTAGTTGATTGGTGCTGAGTGCCAGGTACCTGGCATTTGCTTTATTTTAAACAAAACCAAAATAAAATGTGGTAAATAAAAAAGAATTTTTTTTCAGCTACTTTTCATTGTTAAAAATCAGATCAGTGGTAATAGAGAAAAAAAAGTGTAAACATTCCCCAATTTTATTTTTAGTCACACCTTTGATCTTTTATCCAGTACAGTATTTCTCTTAACATGTTATGTTATAAAGTTTTAGTTTATCTTTTCAGGGAGAATATCAATAGTAAGTAATAAAAATTAACAATTTTTTTCTAATGAAAATTGCACAGAGATACGTATTAGGATTTGCTTTCGGTAAATAAAATCAGTTAATACTAGAGAGTCGTGTTTTATCACTTAGTTTATTTTCGCAAGAGAATTGCTTTTGCTTTAAGAAACCATTCTGATCAGAGTCAAATAAATGTCTGTTAATACCAGCTACCACTTTTGCCCTCATCCTAATCACATTTGATTTCCTCCCACTGGCAACTCTCGAAAAAGAAGAAAATAACAAAAAATGATTTTTTGTTTTTGGACAATTTGTTGTCTCAAAATAGAGGAAAAGCTTAGAATGGATAAGATGTACTCATTGCAGACAACATGATTTCTTAAGTTGAGTGATTTTCTTATTCCAGTTATGAAATTGAGCACAAACCATATATAGGAATTGATCTGTGATTTTTGAATCTGCTGAGAATAAACCAGTGAAAAGAGATTATGTGATTCATAATGAAAACAATATGTTTCATAAATCCATTATCCTCTAAAAAAATGAATTAAAATGTAGAATAACTTTTGAATCGTTTTTTAAATAAGAGTAAAAATGATTATTGTTTGGAGTAATAATCCTTATGCTGAATTGCTTTAAAATCTTACTTAAATTTTACTAGATACTGAAGTGATTTGAAAATGTGTTCTTTTATGAAATTTTATTGATTGATTGATTGATTGATTGTCGCTATCCTGGGATTGAACCCACCATCTTTGAAGTAGACTGTATTCTTGGTTCTTTTTATTTTCTTATTTTTTGTTTTGAAATGATGTCTGGCTAGGTTAAGCTGGCCAGGTTAGGCTTGAATTTGAGATCTTCCTGTGTCAGCCTACTGCATTGCTGGGGTTATAAGTGCACACTACTATGACGGGCTTCTTTTTTGAATTTAAATTTTCATTTTTTATTTTGCAATACTGAGGATCGAACTCGGGACCTTGGGCTTCCCAGGCCGATGCTGTGCCACTGAGCCATATTCCTGGCTAAAACTTTAAAAATCTTTTAATTGACAAATAATTTTATATGCTTTATAGGTGCTATTTGATATTTTGATGTATATTTACATTGCATAATACATTTTAAACTAATTGTGTCTGTCACTATAATATTTAAAATCTTTTAACAATTTTAAAACATAGTTATTAACTGTATTCACCATGCTATGAAATAGACATCTAGAACATGTTTTTTTCCTGTCTTAACTGAAACTATACCTTTTGGACAATGTCTTCTATTTTCTACCTTCAACCAGCCTCATAATCTCCATGCCACTGCTGAGTTTGACAAGAATTGAGGTCGTGTAGTATTTGTTTTCCTGTGCTTGGCTTATTTCACTTGGTACATTGCCCTTCAGATTCATGAGTATTGTCACATATGACAAAGTGAAAGAACTTCTGTGTTTACCAATATAGTATCCTCTGCCAACATTTTTATATGTTTTAAATGGTACTAGCCATTTGTTAAAGGAAAAAAGATGTGAATTTATGAAAAAATAGATATTTGCTATAGGAATATTTGAAAGGTCTGTAGGATATTGTTGATAAGCAGTGGTATCATCTGGAAGTTTACTTTTTATAAAAATGGTTTAGAAGAATAACAAATCTTCATATAATATTCAGGTTTATTGATGACATTATACTGTAGAGTACTGCTGATTATTTTTCTGTTGCTTTGCCTATCTACCTAATATCAATCCTCAGGTCTATGCATTCGTATCCGGATTTCATTTGATACTTACTCTTGGATTATTGTTTCCCTGCTGTCCTATAGGAATTTAAAGAATGCAGATTAAAGAGAATTCTAATCCTTTAGGTAGTCTCTGACTGTGGCATATTTGCTGGGGTTAGGGACATATCAGTTAAGTATTTGTTAGTTGAAACTATCAAAATGACTTATTTTTATTAGAATGGGAGCTATTGGAGAGAGTGTAGGGTATGTATTTTCATATGTGTTTTCCTGCCGTTCTATTCCTAGTGTCTTTATACACTTGTCACCCTCTAAGTATGTTAGCTAATTGAGTTAACGTGTGTGTTTGTGTGACACTGGCGCTGAGTTTTCACACTGACAGTTGGTATAGTCAAATGTAATTTGCTCTGGCTCTAATTAGCAATATGGCTGTGGCTGCCTGTAAATGCTAATGCTCAAAGCTTTGTTTTCTGTAGCCATTTGCCACACAACCACTGATTCCACCATGTTCTATAGTCTTTGTAATTTAAATGATCTTAAGAGTCAAAAGCAGTGAAGAAAACTGATCCCAGAATCTCTTTTTACATATTTGTCTTAAAAGGCACACAGTTTTTCTTAGCATCTTTGAGAAACCTTGAGGTTTGTTCTTTGGGGTTTTTTTATTTTATTTTATTATTTTGCTGCCTTTAGAAATACTAAAAAGGGCAAAAAAATCTTTTGAGAATTGATTTAAAGTATTTTAATGTTATATTTGTTAACATTAGATTTGTAGTGCATAACTTTTTAAGGGTAATGTTTTATATATCAAACTAATACAGTAGAGATATATTTTTGGATGCTGTCAGTTTGTTTTTTTAAAACACTGCAGCTGACTGTTCAGGGTTCTCTGGAAGAGAGCTACCCTCTACACTTTTATCCCATCGTAATTATCCATATTCATTTTCAGACATACCCTCATTTGTGGTCAAGTCTGTGTGCTTGGACATTTGCAGACAAGGCTCATCACTTAAGAAAATAGTTCTTAATAATTATGAAGTGATAGAGACAGCTGTCACCAGGACTTTAACTGTTAAATAGTTGACAGAGAGGAAAGATGTATTGCCTCCTCTCCTTCCAAACCCACAACTACAAACAGCTATGGAATCTTCTCAGTAACACACAGAGGTCAGAGTATTTCTGTCTATAAAAGATTTGTATAAAGAAAGAGGAAATTTTGTATTAGCGTACAGCAAAGATTGGAAGAGACATCTGGTAGTGTAGAAGTATTTAATGTTCCTTGTAGCCATACCAACAGGAGCTAGAAAACAAATAATGGTTAATCACGATCTTCTGTAATTTAAAAAAAAAAATCTGTTTTTTTATTTTCTAGGGAATCAGAAAAATACCTTGTATCTTCTTTATTCAGGAATACATTATTGCACTTTTCCTAATAATAGCTTATACTTAAAAATGAATGCTAACTTTGGAACACATTGTTCTAAACACATCTCTGGTATTAATTCATTTGATTCCAGAGCAACATCCGAAATAGATGTTTCTAGTTTTATAGATAAGCAAACCAGGGCTTATGCAATTTAAGTAATAGCCAGAAAATAACAGAACCAGGATTCTAACCTAGGCAGTTCTGCTAGAAAGCCTATTTTTATTACTTGTTGAAATGTGTCTTACTCCCCTTCTTGCTGGGACAAAATGCCAACTCCACAATTTGAAGAAAAAAAAGTTTATTTTGGCTCATGTTTTAGTCCCTAGCAAGCTGGCTCCCACGCAGGACAGCATGGTAGAAGGGAGTGGCCAAGGAAAGCTGCACACTAGCTGCGCTAGCTGGATGGGAAGCAAAGGGGGGAAGGGTAGGGGGTTGGCCCTTCCAGGTCATCACTCCAGTGTCTTGGCTCTTCTCATCCCCACTTCTAACAGCAAGTCAGCTGTAATGCACTGTAATCAAACAGTACATTCTGAAAGCCCCTAGGAACATATGAGGCTCTTGGGAGACATCTAGATATAAACTATAACAGAATGGATCAGTACATGTCAAGAAAACTATAGCATTGAGTTATGTGTATCCACAATGATAGGCCTTAGAAGCATTCCTTTCAAAGCATCTCCCTGATTTGAAGTCTATACATATATCTGGGTGGGGAAGTTAGGGAGATTTAAAGAATGGGAAATAGAATTTTTAAAAAGATCCAGTTGACTTATGTTTGCTTGGTTTGTTTTAAGTCTATTCTGAAGTGAGTATGCCAGCTTTGAAATAATTTGTTCATTAGAACAGATATTGTAAGCATGAAAGCACTAATGTTATAGGCTATGTTGTTTTTATTGTGGTAAAGTATACATATTTATTACAGTCATTTGTAAGTGTACAACAGTTTATTGTGTAATGATTACCATACTCTATATCTAGAACCTTTTTCATTGTCCTCAATAAAACTTTCTAGTTCTTAAACAGTAACTACTTCTCCCTCTTTTTCCAGGCATCGATAAACTTTTATTCTGCTGTGTATGAATTTGCTTATTGTAGGTACCTTTATGTAAATGAAACATATAATACTTGTCTGTGGTTTGTTTTCTTTTAAAAAAAAAATTTAATGATAGTTCACAATCTGTGGTAGGCTTGTAATTCATTCTTTTAAATCTTAATTTACTGTAATTTTATTTTATGAGTTTATTGAAGAATAGAGGGCAAATTTGATTTGGCTCATTTCTTGTTACCTTAACTAATATTAAGGCATATGTGACTTTGGTTTTGTGAGTGTAGGAAACAATTGAAAATAAGACTAAAGTTAGAATCCTTCGAAGTTGAAGAATTCTTTGTTTTACTGAATATAGCTCAGCCCCTCTGAACCATAAATCAAGATAGTTTGTGCTTTGAAAGTCAGTACTTGAAAACTGGATGCAGAATTTACTAACTTTTCTAGAAAACGAGTGTAAAAATGCTTCTGCATTTTAGAAAGAAGATCCCAGAGATTGTTGTCATATACACCAATGTCTTATCTGGTCATCTAGTACTGCTAACTTTATGAACTTAAATATTTTGTTCATGTCTTAAAAAAATCTTTCAGTTAACAGTAGTATGTTGGAACCAAAGAGTAAGCAGCTCAGCTCACATATGGGATTGTTCTGTATTTCTAAAAGGTCTGCATGTTTAGTTATTTCTGTGTTAACACCTGGTTCTTAGTGTTTCTCAAACTTTTAAGTGACAGCCTTTTTAAAACTCTTAAGATACTGTTGCAGACCTGAGAGCTTTATTTATACATATAGTATCCCTTTTTTTTTGGCATTAGGAATTAAAACATTAATATAATAATAAACATATTGCATGTTAACAATATTTTAATGAAAAATAGTAATGTTCTTTTTTCTAGAATAACAAAAAGCATTTAGTGAAGAGTGATCTTGTTTATATTTCTGTAAATCTTTTTATAATATGTTGTATGGTTCTTCTATTTGTTTTTTCATTAAATCTATAATAATGCGTATCCCAAGTAATGTAGCTTTAGGAAAACTTCACTCTGCAAATGAAAAAGGTGTACATCTTAATAATTTTATGAAAGTAGTTTTGACTTTCAAAGGATCTCAGTTCCTTGAGAACTGTTTTAGCAAAAGGTCAGTCTGTATTAGATTTCTAGTATCAACACCCTTGAATTTTATCTTTTTTTACTAAGAAGCTGTTTTTAAATATTATAAAATAACATTAAGCTGTTGTGCTATGCAGTATTGGTTTTACCAGATTACTTCATACTAAGTGGCAGTGTTTGCAGAGATACACATGTTTTCCACTAGTATCTCTGTAAAAGAGTTTTTTGAAGCCTTTAAGAACTATAGTCACTTTCTCCTTTGTTGTTATTTAAAAATGCACATAAATACAACCCGTCATTTTCAGTCAACGTAAAGTAGGAAATAATTGTAATTATCTGCAATAAACAGTATTTTGGGCATAATTGAAATTAATCTAAATGCAAATTTCATAGGATTTTAAAACTTTTTTAAGACTAGTTCAGAATGTCTTTTTCCCCATAGGTATCTTCCTTTTAGTAGTTATATTTTTGATATACCATTGATAATTAGTAGTTATATTTTTGATATACCATTGATAATTTATAATTATCAGTGTTTATAGAACCCAATTATGGCTTAACATCTACTGTTGTGCACTGTTCTTCAGTCATTTTGTGGTCATGTCTGCTAGTAAAAATACAACTATCATTTTGAGATAGAATTTTTATTTTTTGCAGATTGCAATTTTATAAAATAGAAATTTAAATGATTCTTAAAAACAAAGAGTATTCATTTTATAGTAATGTAAAATTATCTTTTTTTGCTTTTTAGATATAAAATAGGATGGTAAATTTTTTTGCTTGTGTTTAGTTTTGTAACCATAGCATTTTTAATATTTTTTTTCTGTAAAGTCCAGTTCTTTCTATCTGTTTTTTTGTACCATGCATTAATTGCTCTAATCATTAGGAAGTGATTTACAGCATTCTACATTCAGTGCTTTTTAAAAAGGGTAAGTGGTAGATGAGATGTATGTAGTGTGTATGTGTTTTTGTATCTATTTTTTAAAAATTTGATACATAGGGCCGGGGATATAGCTCAGTGGTTCCGGCGCCTGTCTTGCAAGCGCAAGGACCCGGGTTCAATCCCCGGTAACCACATAACAATACTGGGTGTGGCGACTCACCCCAGCGGCAACCAGTACCACATACCAGTGCCGGGCGTGGTGGCTCACGCCTGTAATCCCAGCACTTGGGAGGCAGAGGCAGGAGGATTGCTGTGATGTGAGTTTGAGGCTGAGCTGAGGGCCAGCCTGAATCACAAAGCGAGACCCTGTCTCAAAAAAAAAAAAAAAAAAAAAATGATACCTAGAAAGCATTTCTGGTAAAAGATGATACTTAAAAATTTTTACAAAGTTGGATTTTTTTGTGTCAATTTTTTGTGCAAACTTTATGTTGGTGTCTTTGAAGTTGAAATAGAAATCTTGAGACTTAAGTAATCAGGCTTTTCATGGGATTTGGAATTTACTAGTGAGAAATAGAAAACAGAAATCACAAAATTCTTCCATTTTTCCTTTTGAACTTAATAGAGAAGAGATAGGTCGTAATTTCACATAATGATTTTCCATTGCTATATCACAAATCCCTCTAGCATGTAATAGTTTAACATAATATATAGTTATTACTGAGTCGTTTGTCTCAGAAATATAGGAATAGCTTAACTGGTTTCTGTACTTCACCATCTCTCTTCGACCTCACAATCATATCAAAGCTTTGACTGAGGAAAGATTCATCTCTGAAGTTACTCATGTTGTTGTTAAAAGTACTTGGTTTTTTCTAGGACCCATTGGCTGTGGTCCTCTACAACATGGCAGTTTACGTCATCAAAGCATGCAAGCTGAGATGGCAGTAGAAAGGGTACCAGCAAAATAGAAGTAACTGTCTTTTGTAACTTCATCATGTAAGTGACATCTTATCATTTTTGCTGTTGTTTTGTGTGTTATAAACAACTATAATGCTCAGCCCTTACTCAGAGGAAGACATAAATAGCAGAGGTGTGCAAAGGCATATATAACAGGATGCAGAGAACATTGCCTTGATGATGGATACATGAAAATGAGTTTATAGACAATCTTTGTTGAGGTATTTTTGTTTTGTTTTGTTTTGTTTTTTGTTTTTGTGACTGCAGAGCCCACTAATTTATTTTATGGGAAGAAATTTCTAATGCAGGCAATTTTTTCCCCAAATTTTTCTAAAACTGTATTTAACAGAAATACTAATTTTGTTAATTTGTCACTGTATCCCAAGCAGAATTTCCGATCTCCCCCACCCAACTTCCCCTTTCTCCTTTGAGAGTATATATATACTTAATGTACTGGAAAAGGTAAATCTTATGTACTGGAAAAGCTAAATCTTCTTTTCTTTTCTCTGAGAGTACCGGATAGTACTGATTCTCATAGTGTTTTAATGTCATTTGTAGATGCTTTCATTTTCTACAAATTCAGAAGAGCATTTATTTCATCTCTTCTAAATTCTGTAGTAGTGCAATAAGGGAGAATTTTAAAACCTAGTCCAGTGATTCTCTAAGTATGATCCTAAGCCAGTAACATGTCATATCGAGGGAAATTTGTGGGAATGCAAATTTTGTGGTTCTACCCTAGATCTGCTGATTTAGACATTCTGAGAAAATGGGCTAGCAGTATTTACTTAAATTCTCCAGGTTATTTTTATACAGGCTTAGTTTCAGTATATAATATATTCAGCCTGTTTTTGTGCAGCCTGAGTTTCAGTATTGCTTTTCCAAAGGATTTTGTCATCACTAGAAATCTTAGTTTTACTACTGTTAGAGATAACCATCTGGAAAAGACATTTTTTTCTTATTCAATTTACAGTATTGTTGGCTTCATATTTATTACAATTTGAAGTTTCTCAGTTGTAATTTGAAAATGTTCTTCATAATTGTAAAGAGTATTGGTTATATAATACTTCATCAACTGTACAGTCCTGTTCCAATGAACATTTACCAATAAGAGCTAACACTGAAATAAAATCTTACATTAAATAGAGATTTCACAAGAAGAGCCTTTGCTAATTCCCATACCAACTTTTTGTAATACAATGAATGGAAAGCGTTTTTCTTTTATTGTATTTGTAGTCTTAGTTCTGATTGATTTTTAAAAATCTACCTTATGATCCTTGGTAGTAAGATTAAAATTATAGGCAGACTAAGTTTAACTACTATTTTTACATACTTAATTTGGATGTATCTTTTATTTTTGTCTCATACAATTTTTTTTTTCTTTTTTGAGACAGGGTCTCGCTTTGTGGTGCAGGCTGGCTCTGAGCTCAGCCTCAAACTCACATCACAGCAATCCTCCTGCCTCTGCCTCCCGAGTGCTGGGATTACAGGCGTGAGCCACCACGCCCGGCACTGTGGTATGTGGTACTGATTGCTGCTGGGTGTGAGTCTCCACACCCAGTATTGTATGTGGTTACCGAGGATCGAACCCAGGTCCTTGCGCTTGCAAGACAGGCGCCAGACCACTGAGATAAATCCCCAGCCCCCATATCTCATACAATTTTTACAGTTTAAGTATTTTTGAAGTGACTAAGAACTTCTTAGGGTTTTTTTTTGTTTGTTTGTTTTTTTTGCATGACTTCACTTTTTGATAAACCATAATAAGAGTGAGCTGAAGTGATGTAAACTGCTTATGGCTTCATTTATGTAGACTTCGTAAGATGCAGTGGGTGGCTGATTTTGATACACTATTAACATACTGAAAAATATAAACTATATATTTAAATTTGAAAGCAAGGCACAACAGTGATATTCACTAGTGTTCTAAAAATTCTGTAATAAACACATATTAAAAACATTTAATGCTCTGCCTTTTGTAATTTCCTGGTTTAGTTTGAAATCTGGGTCTCTTAGCTTGTATTGTCTGCTGGACTCTTAGTAAGTGGGGAAGCAAGAAGTTAACCGAAGGATGGATGAGAAATGCTGTAAGTGTAGATTAGCTGTGTAGATTTGTGGAACTCTAATGGTTTTTGAAGTATAATGGCAGCTTTACTATATATTTTAGTTTTGTTGGGTTTGTAAGCTTAGGATTTCCTTCATTGCACTGGTGTTATATCAGATGGCTAAGTGCAAAGACAGTTTGCTGTCTTTATGTAAACTTCTTATTTTGATAAAACATGCATGTTAGAACATTTTAAACTAAAGCATTAGCAAGTTTCCATTCAAGAAAACATTTGAAAGTGATTTCCCATTTTTTGCATGCTAATGAATTAAAATTTCCCCTTCCTCTGTACTAATTTTGATACAATTTTAAAAATAGAATTTACTCTTCCAACTGTGATGAATGTATTTATGATATATAACTTTTCATGAGAAAGTTGTTTAAAATTTAACTGAAAGTAAATAAAATATGTATGTCACATAATTTGCCTTTCATGTTTCTCTTAAATTTAAAATACAGACTTTAATTTTGTATGAGTAAATCAACTTAAGGGCACATTTGGCTAATGTGAATTGACATTCATACATAATTTATTTCTTAAAGTTTGTAATGTGCAAATAAGTTAGTATTTGCTGGCACTTGTAGAAATAATCTGTATTTATGTTAATGTGCCCTGGGGGTATATGTATATGAATTTGCTGTACCCCCTTCTCTTCCAAATTAAGGAAAATATTAAATATTTTCCTATTACTAAAAGTAGTCAAACAACTGTAACATTTGAATAGTCCACATTGGGTTTTGCAGAAGTGAATAATTCTAGAATCTTCAGTAATCTTGTACTGTCTGTAGTATTAAAAAACCCACAGATCAGTTTCCTTACTTAAAATATTAAGAAAACAAGATCAGGCATTGATTATCAAATTTAGTCAGCATTAATATGGAGTTTGATATTTGTCCATGCACAAGTGTGCCTTTTAACTGATGTCTAACTTCATTTGTGATTACAGCTAGTGGGGGAAATTTTGTTATCAAGTTGGTGACTGGGTTTTCGTCAGGAAAGTTGGATATTACATTTGAATTGTTGGTCTGCAAGAAAACAGAATACTTCTCTTTTGAGTGTCTGAGCCAGGATAATGAGGCAAGAGGTTTTATCTCAAAGTTTGTATTGGTGATGGCATAAATACCTAACAGGTTCTGAAATCCAGTTACTATATTAAATTTCATCACTTGTTTTTTAGGTATCCCAATAACTGTACCACCTCCAGGTAAAACTTTTTTCATGTTTTCTCCATCATTGTTAATGAACATGAAATTTCAAGCTCATAGTTACAGGAGGGTCAGTGTTGATGTGGTTAGAATCAACTAGGCTATTGGGATTTCAAGGTCCTATTTTCAGCTCTGCCTTTGCTTCATTTCAGTTTTAAGACACTTCGTTCTCTTGTACCTGTCTTACCCATTTCTGTGAAATAGAGATTCTGAGAAAATTCTCACCTTATCAATTTGTGAAGAAAACAGACTGGAATTTAAAATTTTTTTTATAAAAAAATATTTTTCATACCAGTGAATTTTTTTGTATAATAAAAGATAGTTTAAAAGAAAAAGTTTTATTTACCTTGACTTTAACATGATTTTTCATTTTTTAAATCTGCCTGGCATAACTCAGTGTCATGAGAAAATACATTCTGAACCACACAGTCGTTGGATGAATTAATGAGTGGTCTGGTGGTTGTTCTTTGAGATGTGATTAACTCTTACTGTGATGGTATGATTATAGGAGTTATGTGTGGCTTGGTTTTGTTTTTTAATTTCTTTCAGTTGTTCTTTTTGTTGTGTGATAGCAAATCATATTAGCAAGTGTGTTGCCTGAGTTCAATATTAAATGCCAGGGGGTGTGAAGAGAATAAATAAGTGGTGATGCCTGGAAGGGTGGGTCTGAATTCAAAATGACCTGGACAAGCAGAAATAATGAAGTGCACATTGCAGAGCAGAGTGGACATGCGTAGACATAGGTGTAGAATCATGGATTGTGTGTGAATGCGGCTGCAAGAGACTTACCAGGGACAGTCAAAGGGATGACTTTTTTTTTTTTTTAATTTAAAAAGCAACTTGGTTGTGAAGTGTATAACATAGGATTGTGGACTCTAGGACTAATGTAGTAATTGCTAAATTTTCTGCTTGTATTGCTGTTTAATAGAGGACTTACAGGTCCTAAAACTTGAGTACAGTAAAGAGCATGGTAAACTTGAAAAAGTTTGAAACAGGGTTAAACCTTTATTTAAACGGGATTTTGAGAAGAGATATAGGGAACTTGGACTCAGTTTTATATAGAATGCTAAGAAGGCAGCTTAGTGGAAGAGATTTCAAGTGTGTAGCCAGTAACAGAGGATACAACAATGGAGTACTTGTCCTCATGGGGACAGCATATGGATTGTAGCGTGAAGAGTTTTAAGTTATATAATTTAATGCACTCATAGTGTGGTTGTTAAAAACTTGGAAGGAATTGTATCATATGAGATGTGGAATCTTGAAAGTCTTTTGTTGGAATACTGCATTGCCTATCTGAATTTGAAAGTGCAGAGTAGGTTAGCTAGGATCTCTTTTAGCCATAATCTGTGGTATGGTATTTAGATACTACAAACTATCAACTATGCAGACATGATAAAAAGGTATAGATTTATTTTTCGTCTTAACTAATCTAGAATTCCATATATGCCATTCTTTGTAAAGTCATTCATTGGGGCTGTGCTATTTAAAATGTATTTTATGGTAGATGTTCATAGCTTTGAGCATTTATATATTTACTCATAAGATTTTATTCATGAATAATACATTTTAAGGAAATTTCTGTTTATCTAAAATCCAAAATAGTCTCCAATAAAAGAGGTAAATGCTACTTTGCTTTTCTTCTAAATACTCCAAGTAAAACATATCTGGTGGCAATACTACTGCTGTTTTTTATATGGATAAGGTAAGGCATTGAGACTAATTTTTTCATACTCACAAAATGGGCTGTGTGTGGTGCTGAAAATAAGACCAGGTGTCCTGACTACTCCCCGTTTGTGTTCTGTGTGTTAGGCCAGAATGTTCATTGAAATTTTTATTGCTCCAAAAATCTGTTTGTAAGTTTAAGCTCCATTTTTTTCCTGTTCATTATAACATAGAAAAGCACGTTTATGTCCTCAGAGAAATTTAGTGATGTGCAGCAACTTTGTTTCACTTACGACATTAAATACAAATTCTATTAATTTTTTTGTCTTATGATTGAATGTTTCAGGTTTTCCTCCTCCACCAGGTGCTCCACCGCCGTCTCTTATACCAACAATAGAAAGGTAAATCAGATACTATGAAATTTTGATCATTGATAGTCCTTTACAGAAGAATATTCATGGTATAATTATAAAAAATTGAATTCTATAAACATAGCACTTGCCTTCTAATTCATAAATCTAATCTATTAATTGCTTTTAACATAACGTATTAGGCTTATAGCCTGATAACAGGGCCCCTGGGATGTGGCTCACTGGTACCACTGCCTGCCTGCCTGCCAAGGGCAAAGTTCTGAGTTAAATCCCTAGTTCTGCAAAAAAATGAAATAAAATAAAAATAGAAAAATCAGTAGATCTGGTGTCAAAATGGCATAGAACGTGTCATTGTACTATTTTGAAGTAGTGTCTTGCTTTTAATTGTAACATTCTAATTTTTTAAAATCTCTAGATTGTTAAGCATTTTGTAAGAGTGGATTTTGTGGGAAATATAAACAGTTTACTAGAAGTCATAAATAATACGTGTTTCTTTGGGGATTACACAGAGCAATTGTAATTGGACCCTAGTGAAAAAGAAAAAATACTTTATTCCTTGCTACCTTGCTGCATCTCAGCTTTCATAAGGAAGAATTGAATCCATTCTGCAGTATTTTTTTGTATACTCCACTTACAATTTCTGTTAGTTAGGATACTGTACTAAAGATTATTCCCCTCATGGGTGACAATATTGTCTTTAACAGCATAGGATTTGAATCACAGTGATGTTAGGGAAAGTTGAATACCTCTTTGAGACTCAGTTTCGTTTTATACCACAAGGATTGTTAAAGCTGTGAAAATTAAAATACCTAATGATTCACATTATTGGCACAATTTGGTAGGTAGAAATCACTAATTAATGGAAGTTAACTGTGATTTCCATTTACGTGACAGATATACTCTAAAAGTAGTCTATTTCTGAAAAAAATACTTAACTTATGAAAAAAGAAATTATGAGAACTTAGTAGCATCAAACCAGGTATATGATTTTCAAAGGAAATGATAGTTTGAATTGTGAGACTATCTAAGGGTTTGGTTTTATCATGTCCTGTGAAGCACACTTATTTCTCAAAGTGTTAAAAAGTAATATTTGATGATCATGTCAGTTGAATTACTGATTTATAACTGACATGTCAGTTTATAACTGATCATGTCAGTTGAATTACAGATCATGCAGTTGAATTACTGATTTATAACTTAGAGTCAGGTTTTTTAAAGATTGTTATTTAAATTTCAAATATTTTGTTAGCATCCATGTTTCTTTGCTGTCTCACTGTAAACCAAGCCAGTTTGAATTTACTCATACTAAATAATACTAGCAAGTTATATTTTTCTTTAACGTTAAGTGTTAGGTTTGATACTTTTGAGGTTAAAAAACTGTTTTTGTGTTTTAAAATGAAATTATAGAATTAAAATTTATCATTAAATGGTAGTTGAATAAGTTAGTTTTGCTCAGGAATATGCACTGTGGTCTTGTCTACTCAGCAGGCTAATAAAGGAGATACATGTAAACCCATGAGTTTGGTCCTGTCCTGAGCAGCATAGTGAGACCCCCATCTCTAACGGACAAAAAAGCTACAATTTTGCTTTGTTTTACCATCTGTACCTAATGACTAAAATTCAAAATGTATTTGCAACAGATACATAAATACATTTTTCCTTTCAACAGTGGACATTCCTCGGGTTATGATAGTCGGTCTACTCGTGCATTTCCATATGGGAATGGTAAGTTTCTAGTTACCAAGATTCAGATTTCGAATTAGTTGCGTGGATTCAATAATTAAAGTTATTAACTGTTCTTAAAAAAGCATGATTCCATGGTTTAATATAACATCTTACAGAGTAGTTACAAAGTGAAAGTAACTGAGTTTATGTATCTGTCAAATTATGCAACAGAATTATCATTTATATCATTTATACTTTTAAAATTAATAAACAGCACAACAGATATTTTTATCTTCCTCTTTCCTAAAAGGACTTAATGTTTGTCACCAGTTTGTCTCAGTCTTTACTGTCCGTGAGAATCGTGGAATCCAACTACCCTGTTTCCCTTTTCCCTTCCTGATTGAATCTTTCTACGGAATCATTTGTGGGTCCTCTTTCATGTTCACTTTTAACAACTGTATTCTAAGTGCCTTTGATAACACTTTGATTGTGCAACTCTTCTTTTTACTTAAACACTTATAAGGTCAATTCTGGGTTATTAGTTTGCCTTATTTCAGTATTGTTGTGTTCCAGAAAGTAGAGAGGTCTGAGGAAAATGGAAGGGTCAGTTGGTAGAGCAGACAGAGCATGTACATTTATCAGTTAAGTTTTCCAGTTTATAGTATTAGGCATGGTTTATGCCACCCTGGAACAATTAAAATAGTGACATCAAAGATTACTATTACAGATCACCACAGGAAGTATAATAATAAGGAAAAGACTTGGAATGCAGTGGACTCTTGACTTACAGACTTGATTCCTTCACAAGAACTGGTTTTAACACATTTTTTCCCAGTAGAAATAATGGAAATGTTCACAACCTTTTTAAAAATTATTATTCATAATAAAAAAGGGTTGTAAAAGATGCATCATTTACCAGAAACACCAATAATTTTCCTCGTGTGTTCACCAAAAAGTTATGAAATGTGCCTAGTTTACCAGAAACAACAATTTCATAGAGTACTCACCGTTCAAGTTGACATTTTTGGCTTTTAGGCAGGGAGGATGAGATGGAAGGTAGTATAGTTTGGAAGGAGAGTCCCCTTCAGTAAGGAGGGAATCTGCCTCTCTGGTGTGCTTCCTCTCTTTGAGAGTCTGGACCCCACTGGGACCTGCTTCTGGCTCACTGGTCCTCAACCTTTTCAGAGCTAAATACTGATCTAGCGTTGTCTGTTTCTGTCTTGTCTTTAACACTGTTCTGTAATATGCCATGACATTGTCAGTAAGCAAGTAAGTGCAGAGATTGGCTTTTTCTGTCTGGATGAGTCTTCTCTACAAGTGTTTGTAGCTCTGTCATTTTTTTAGTAGAACTTCACTGATTGTCAATACTCTTCGTCTTCTCCAGAAAGCTCCTCAGTTGCTGTTCTCTGTTGCTCAGCTAGAAGTTGTTAAAGTTCGCCTGTAAACATTTCCTCTGCTTGTACCTATTCCTCAGCATCACACTGTCTGTCTACCTGTACCCTGTGGACTCTGCTATAGTAACAGTGTCATCAACCACAGGGTCAACTGTGAAGGCTCAGGCTCCTCTGCACAGCCTTCAGAGTCTCTCTCCTGTGTAATTTTAGGCCATAGTTTCTTCCAGGCAGATCTCAATGTCCTTAGAGGGACATGGACCTAGAACTTCTCAGTTACCCACACAGGAAAGGAAGTTGTAATGTTCCTTTTAGAACTCTTTAAGGGTTAAGTCTGTACTTAAGACCAACTGGAAGCACTTCAGAAATAGTTGGTGTACAGCATCTTACAGTGAGCTGTATCCTGCTGTTCCTTAGGCTACAGTAGAGGAAGGAACCTGAAATTCTTCTTCCAAATCTCGTGGATGAGCCAGGAACTTTGTCCATAATGAGGAGAGCCTTGGGTGATAAATCATTGTCCTTTAGATATTTCTTAACAGTAACTCAGAAAGCCTCCCTGAACCACTTAAGTACTCTTATTATCAAGTTTTTCATTAGATCTTCACATGACCCGAAGCTTGTTCTTCATGATTTTATGTTTTCTGAACACTGTAGTGTATCAGAGAGACCTACCAAGAGAGGTTTTATTTTGAGGTCCCCAAAATAACAACACATAGCAATAAGGGTGCCCTATCCTTCATAGTCATGAGGCTTGGCACTCTTTTCTCTTCCTGGATAATGTACTGAGGGCATTTTCTTCTGAAGAAGGCTAGTTTCATCATGGTTGAAAACTTGATGAGAACAAAAGTGTCATCATTTCAAAGTGGTGTATGTAATTTTTAGCAGGCCTTCTAAAAGAACTGATTGCTTTACCATGCTTACACTATAAACCCCAGTTCTCACTTTCAAATTATGAGACCACCTCTTCCTTACCAGTATAAAATGTTCCACCATTGTCACTCATGGATGGATCATCCTTTGAGATCTGCATTTGGAGCCCCAGCTTTTCACAGCCTAGTCTCAGATAAGCTCTACTTGCTGTCTGCCTTTTGTTTATTCACATGAATAACAGTTTTTCTGTTCATTTAACATTGTTGATCGTTTTGAGTAATACCTTTAGCAGTACTGACTTCCTAATACAGATCTTTTCTCTAAGACTGTCAAGATGTGGATTTCTACATGCTGTGCATATTAGCAAGATTGTTCTTACAAATGCCACTCATATTTCTCCACAATTTCTTTTTTGATCATTATTGCTTTCTTTATCTTCCTTTTCTTCCTTAGCTTTTCTAGTTATTTTAGGGGTCATTTTGATAGCCGTAATCCTAGTGATTATGTAAAGCACTGACCAAAATCACTTCCATGAACATGCATTGTGGGCTGAGACTGATGCTTTCATAGGCTTGCATAGGCTCACATAGGCATTGCAAGTCGTTGCACAAGTGGCCAGCATTCAAGTCATAACTCAAGACTTTGGTTGTAAGGTAAACCTAGTTATAAATTCTGGTTTTAACCAAATTGTTTGCATGTGAGGCTGGTTATCACTCCAAGGCCTGCTATACTGTTAAAATTACAAAAATGCAACCCAGAGACACTAAGTGAGCCCATTGTGTTGAAAGAACAGTACTTGCTTGACACAGGGCTGCCACAAACCTTCATTTTCTAAAAAATTAACCTTCAAAACATAATAAAGTGTGGTAAAATCAGTGTGCTTATGTAGCTGTACTTTGGACTTTGGGGTTTTTTCAGAGAACTAAGGAGCCAATTTTATGCTAAGTTGTGAAATTATTAGATTTATATTTGAAAAACCTCCATTCTCCCTGTTTGAAGAAATTGTAGGATGTGTAATAAGGTTGAGATGGCAGTTATAGTTTCTTGGATGGAGGAGAGAACAGTTGAGAAGCAGTTGAACATGTCAGAAAATGAAAGTAATTTGTTCTCTCTGCATAGTTCTTAGGATGGACCACATTAACAAAGTACACATTAGAGCCGGGGATTTAGCTCAGTACACTGGCTAGCTTGTTAGTACAAAGAAGGGCCCAATTTGGGTTCTATCCCCAGTACTGCAAAAAAAATTTGTTTTTAAATAATAAAAAAAAATACAGATTAATATGAGAAAAACACTTCATGTGACAAGAGTAATACTCAGAAAACAAGTGGTTCTTAAAGCTGGTTTGAAAAATCTCACTTATATGTATGCCATCGTCAGTAGTGAACCGTAAATGTTTTTGCATACTTATGTAACCCTGTCAGCCTTTTAAAGTAGATACACTGTTATTGTCTTCACTATATATATGAGAAATTTGAAGAACCAATTTAAATAATCTTTCCAATGACACAGTAAATAACTATCAGGATTTAAACACATGCAGACTGAAGTCTTATTATATCATACTGGAATCACATTGATACTCTAGGTCAGTTTTCTTTTGAGGAATTCAAAGCTTTAGAGAACTGTGTGTCAGTGAACAAGGACTATGTCTTCTATAGAGATATTCTTTTATGGGTTTTAAAAATCTGCTATAATTATTTCCATATGCTTCTTGCCTATCTTTGTTAGATTTAAGCTTTACGTATCTAATTTTGTTTCTCTTCTAAACAGTTTACATATTTGAACACTTGAACTCATGTTCTGTTTATATTTATTGCATTTAGAAGTAGAGTTTATTATGGTTTTTTTTTTTTTTAGGTTTTTTGGGACAGGGTCTCCCTTTGTGGTTCAGGCTGGCCCTGAGCTCAGCCTCCAACTCATATCACAGCAATCCTCCTGCCTGTGCTTCCTGAGTGCTGGGATTACAGGTGTGAGCTACCATGCCCGGCACTGTGGTATGTGGTACTGGTTGCTGCTGGGTGTGGGTCTCCACACCCAGTATTGTTATGTGGTTACCGGGGAATTGAACCCAGGCCCTTGCCCTTGCAAGACAGGCGCCGGAACCACTGAGCTAACTCCCCCCGGCCCTGAGTTCATTATGTTTTTATATTGCTCTTGTACCCATTCACCTTGCTGAACTCTTATTTTTGTTAAGTCTCTTGAGGCAGCATCGCCTCTTATAGTCTGGCTCCTTTCTCTTCAGATTGTTACTTTCTCCCCAACCTTCCTCTTTTGGGGCTTTTTTGTTTGTCTTCTTAGTAGAAGAATTGAAAGTGGAATCCTGATCATTTTCCTTTTTCTCTTTTTAAGGAAATCTTTTTAGATTTTCAGTATTAGATTTTTAAAGGACCATACGTCAAATGCAGGAGATTTCCTTTCCTAGTTTTCCAAGGACTTTTATTTTCCCCCTCAGTACCAGGGATCATACTCAGGATCTAGCACTTGCCAGGTAGGCAGGGTGCCACTGAGCTACATCTTTACCCTCCAAAGATTTTCGAACTGTGGATGAATATTGAGTTTTTTGAGATTATTGCACGTGGATTTTTTTCTCTGATCAGTTAATATGGGAAATTAGATTTCTGCATTTTTCTGTTATGAAAGTACTGTTACTGGTGAGATTTGTGTCATGACTGACTTTCTCCATTTAACAGTAATTGGTGGCTAATGTTTACTTAGGAATTTGACATCTAAGTTTATGTGTAAGTTTGCCTATGATTTCCTTTTATCTGTACTGTGTTGTGTACTGGTTTTGGTATCAGGCTTATAGAAGCCACATGGAAAACCTAATAACTACTTATTTTCCAGAAATTTCAGTAATTCTGGTCTCTTATTTACAAGCTATTAGAATTCATCTGTAAAAGCCACCTGACCTTGTGGGAAGATTTTAAATTATAGACTCAGTGCCTTTGATAGTTATGAAATTATTGAATTCTTTTTTTCTTTGTTCTTTTTTTTTTGAGACAGAGTCTTGCTTTGTAGTTCAAGGGCCTGAGCTCACTATGTAGTGTAGGCAAGCCTCAAAATCACAGCAGTCCTCCTGCCTCTGCCTCTTGAGTGCTGGAATTACAAGTATGTGCCACCACATCCAGCATTATGGTATGTGGTGCTAATTCCTGGAAGGGATGAGTTACCATGCCTGGCATTGTTGTATGTGATTACTGGGGATTGAACTCAGGACCTTGCTCTTGCAAAGCAGGTGCCAGAATGACTGAGCTAAATCCCCAGCCCGAAACTGTTGAATTCTTGAGACACTTTTCTTTGGTAAAGTTTTAGTTTTTATAGAAATTTATGTATTAGCTAGTTTTAAAGTGCAGTGGTACAAAGTATGTTTCCTATATTGTTTAATCTTTGTGATGTCTGTTTGTTGTCCCTGTTTGATTTTGATATTAAGTTGGAAGCTGTTAATTTTCAGTCATTTCCATATGTATATATAAATATATTTTTTCTTTAGACAGGGTTTTACTATGTAGTCCAGGCTGGCCTTGAACTCATGCCTCACAAGTGCCAGAATTACAGGTGTGCACCACCATGCTTACCCATTTCCAATATGGAATTAAAAGACTCAGTTTTTCTGCAGAATACTTTACATGCCTAAACTTTTGATATATCGTGTTTTTTGTTTGATTCTGAGTGGTTTATGATTTTTATGGGCCCCTGATTTACCAGAAGTGTGTTAATTTAAAATGAATGAGGATTTCTTTACTGCTTGTATTTTGACTTCTCACATTAAATGTGTGAAATTTAGAGAATATACGTGTGTATTTTTATGAAAATTTTATAGGTGCTTGAGAATAATAAGTATCTTTTGCTATGGGCAGTATTCTGTATTATACTCCCCTTTTTTAACCTTGTTAGCAGTGTGTTACTCAAAACTTACCTGTACTAGGTTCTTTTTGTCTGCTTATTTAATTGGTTAGTGACTCAGAATAGTATCTCCTGGGATTTTAGTGGATTTCCTTATTTCAACCTATATTTTCAGCACTATCTACTCCACAACTGAAGGCATTGTTAGATACCCAAGGATTTCATTTTGCTCCTTTTGTTTGTTTTTTTTTTTTTTTCAGGTTTTTTGAGACAGGGTCTCGCTTTGTGGTTCAGGCTGGCCCTGAGCTCAGCCTCAAACTCACATCACAGCAATCCTCCTGCCTCTGCCTCCTGAGTGCTGGGATTACAGGCGTGAGCCACCACGCCCCGCACTGTGGTATGTGGCACTGGTTGCTGCTGGGTGTGGGTCTCCACACCCAGTATTGTTATGTGGTTACCGGGGAATCGAACCCCGGCCCTTGCGCTTGCAAGACAGGCGCCGGAACCACTGAGCTAACTCCTCGGCCCCCTCATTTTGCTCCTTTTGGTGAATTCCATCTTCCATTCTGATACAGTGTTATCTTTTCTTCCCTAATGGAGACCTTTATGATTCTGCTTTGTTGTTAATATAGGTACTCATTGGGGGACTTTCAGGATATTACTATTTTCTCTTTTTGCCTTAACCTTTTACCTTTCAAACTGTGTTTATTTGTTTGTGCATTTGTTTGCCTGTTTTTGAGATAAGATTTTGCTTTGTAGTTCAGGGTGGACCTGAACTCAGCAATCCTCCTGCCTCTGCCTCCCAGTGCTGGGATTTCAAGCGTGAGCCACCATGCCCAGCACTGAGGTATGTGGCACTGATTGCTGGTGGGCTTGAGTCACCACGCCCAGCATTATTGTATGTGTTTATTGGTCCTTGCATTTTCATGGCAGGTGGCAGAACCACTGAGCTAAAACCCCAGCCCTCAAACTGTGTTTTCTTATCTTTAAAATGTAGACTTTTTTTAACAATTAAAAAAGTCAACCATCTGTCTTAACTAATGAGTTAACTACCTTTTATTATTTGAATTTCTTTCCATTACCATCCTTTTTAAATGATTTATTAATTGACCCAGTTTTTTAAAATTTATTTTTCTTCTGTATTGTTTTATAATTCTAAAGTTTTCCCCCCTATTTTTAATGTTGCTCTTAAATTTTATTATATGTATCAGTTAATACATAGTAAATATCTGAACATCCTTCATCAACACAGAGACTTTAGAACACTTGAGTCTTTGTTCTCTTAACTGTTCTGTTGTAATTCATTACTTTTATTCTTTAAAAAACCTTTACTACTAGGGCCTGGGAGTTAGCTCAGTGGTTCCGGCGCCTGTCTTGCAAGCTCAAGGACCCAGGTTTGATCCCTGGTAACCACATACCATGCTGGGCGTGGAGACTCATGCCCAGCAGCAACCAGTACCACATACCACAGTGCCGGGCGTGGTGGCTCATGCCTGTAACCCCAGCACTCAGGAGGCAGAGGCAGGAGAATTGCTGTGATGTGAGTTTGAGTGTGAGCTGAGGGCCAGCCTGAACCACAAAGTGAGACCCTGTGTCAAAAAAACCTAAAAAAAAACCTTTACTACTAGACTAAAATATTTGTTTGAGTTTGTTAATATAATTACCATGTTGTTCAAACTTTCACGTTAGATCTTTTTTTTTTCTTTTTCTCCATCCATTTAGATCTTTGTAGGGTAGTTTTCCCTTTTTTTCAAAGATAGCTAAATAGTATATTTTCTTGTGGGAAAGGCTGTTGTAAGTTTGGCTTTTTTGTTTGTAAATGACTTCATTTTATTCTTAAAATATTATTTTTGAGTAATAACATTTTAGGTTGATATTTTCTTTCAACATTTTGGAAATGTCCCATTATATTCTGATTTTCTGCTTGAGACTGGGAAGTTTATGGACTGATTTTGATTCCTGTTCACTTTATCATAAATGAAGGATCCTTAAGACTTACTGATCTTTAAAATGTAGACTTTTTTTAACAATTAAAAAAGTCAACCATCTGTCTTAACTAATGAGTTAACTACCTTTTATTATTTGAATTTCTTTCCATTACCATCCTTTTTAAATGATTTATTAATTGACCCAGTTTTTTAAAATTTATTTTTACTTACTAAGTCTTTGAGATTTGGTGCTGGATTCTTTTATTAATATTATGAATATTTACTGTTGGATTTTTCACTTCTGTTTACAGAAACATTTCTGTTGTGATCTAATGACATTTTTGGTGAGAGTTTTACTTTTTGTTTTGCCTTTTACTTTTTAAGTACCGTATAACATTTGTTTTAATTCTTTTTCTTTAGTTGCCTTTCCCCATCTTACTGGTTCTGCTCCTTCATGGCCGAGTCTTGTGGACACCACCAAGCAATGGGACTATTATGCAAGAAGAGAGAAGGACCGAGATAGAGACAGAGACAGAGACAGAGAGCGAGATCGTGATCGGGACAGAGAAAGGGAACGCACCAGAGAAAGAGAGAGAGAGCGTGATCATAGTCCTACACCAAGCGTTTTCAACAGGTTTGTTGGATGTACAGGAGTCTGTGCACAAGTATTTCATTTACATTTAGAAATTCTTACTTGGTATGAGGAAGTTCATTTCATTATTAGAGGCTTCTTGTTATCCAAGAAGTTTTCAAATTTATTTGTTCATTTATCTCTCAAAAGAATTTTATACCCCCACACAAATTTTTATCTCATCATATAAAATTTTAAGCTTAAATAGGTGACAGTGTAATTTTTTTGTTTTTGATTTTTTGGTGGTACCAGAGATTGAGCTCTGGCTTTTGTGCTTACAAGGTAGATGTTGTGCTACTGACCTGAATTCACAGCCCCTGAATTATATTCACAGTATATGTTTTAGTGCATTATAAATATTAATGTTTAAAAATCAAATTTTCAATTTTCAATAAGCTCAGTTGGAGTTATTATGACTTGGCATATATCATCATCTGTTTTATAAAAAGGCGTCAATAGGCTCTCTTTAATAGTTGGAAATTTTCTATTTCTTTTTGTCTTGAATTTTTTTTTTTTTAAGGTTTTTTGAGACAGGGTCTCGCTTTGTGGTTCAGGCTGGCCCTGAGCTCAGCCTCCAACTCACATCACAGCAATCCTCCTGCCTCTGCCTCCCGAGTGCTGGGATTACAGGCGTGAGCCACCACGCCCAGCACTGTGGTATGTGGTACTGGTTGCTGCTGGGGTGAGTCTCCACTCCCAGTATTGTTATGTGGTTACCGGGGATCGAACCCGGGTCCTTGTGCTTCCAAGACAGGTGCCAGAACCACTGAACTATATCCCTGGCCCCTTTTTGTCTTGAATTTTTACGTCAGTGCTACTTCACACACAAGGTTTTATTATAATATAAAAAATCCCAGGTTGTGAAGAGGCTTAGTAGAAAAGTGCTTGTCTACTTTCTACAAGGCCCTGGGATTGATTTGGTAACGTTAAAGTCTTCCATTTTCTTAGTTTCTTAAAAGAATACCAAAAGTACGTTACGAGGAACTGAAAAGACCATTAAATTATATTTGCTACTCTTTTATTTAGGAACAGTTTAACTTGTTCAGTATATGACTTAAAAGGGCTGAGAATATGAAAATAGTGTTAATTTAAGTACATATTTGCTAAAATATTTTTTTAAAGCTTAGGAACAACTTTACATGTATGAAAGATTTTCGCTCAGACCTTGGAACTGCAAATTTGTTTCATTCCATGTGGAAAATAGGTACTGTGTACCTTAATTGGTAAAAGGCATTTCTTATTGTCAGACCAGACAACCAAGACACATACTGTTTCTATCAGAACAAAGTCTGTCTTCATTCCTAGTGTAAAGAGAATTACCACAGATTTGCAAATGTGTTGCTGACTTCTTATTTTGCTTCATGGAACTGTCCTTCAGAAAGATTCTTTTAAAATCTAGTTCAGGGAAACTTGTTATGACTCTGGTTTACTACAATATATCTGAAGTTGGAATAGCTTAGGATATAAGCCAAAATCAAAAGTTTTCCAATTTGTGCTCCTTACTTTGTTACTGACAGAAAGATGTGTAAGACGAGATGACATAAAACCGTAGGGAAGCTTTATTATGGTTCCTTAAATACATCTTACTGAGAATAATATTTTAAATTCAGTCTTTTTAAATGATGGTGATTTTTCTTTTCCTTTTTTCTTTTTTCTTTTTTCAGTGTTTTGAGGCAGGGGCTTAGTTTGTAGTTTAGGCTGGCCCCGAGCTTAGCTTCGACCTCCTGAGTGCTAAGAATACAGGGGTAAGCCACCACACCTGGAATTGTGGTATATGGTAGTGATTGCTGGTGGGTGTGGGTCACCGCACCTGGCATCGTTGTATGTGGTTATGAGGTCGAACCTGGGACCTGTGCTCACGAGACAGAACCACTGAGCTGAGTCCCTGGCCTTCATGGTGGTTTTTCTACCCTGAGAAAATGTGTCCTAATAAATTGTGAAAAAAATGTTTTTCAATTATAAAAGGATGAAGATGTTATTATGAGAGGAGAGGTTTAAATGGAGAAGTGATGGTTTACCTGCAATTATTTAAATTGATACGGAGGAATAAATATGAAAGTTGAGAATCTGAAAACCGATTCTCCGTTGTTTTCTTTTGCACTGGAAAGAATTCATATACAGAAAAAGTATTCATTTTCTCCTCTAGTGTAATAATAAATATCAAAATTCTGAGGATATAAAAGACATTTTGCAATCTGGCTTCACTGTGCCCTAGGCAAGTGCTTTATCACTAAGTTACAACCCCACCCTTTATGCTTGTATATTCTAATGTCAGCTCTCTCCTAAGCCAGTACACCCAGATTCTAGCTGCATCTCCATTATTTATGTTATGTTGTTCCTTTCTTCTCAAATAGGCTTCTGTTTATTCTTTCAGCATCCAGTTTACATCTGTTTTTAGTTTCTTGAGTCAGTCTCACTTTGTAGTTCAGGCTGACCCTGAACTCATGATGTAGCCCAGGCTAGCCTCGAACTCAGGACAGTCCTCCTGCCTCTGTGTCCTGAGTGCTGGGATTACAGAGTGAGCCAGCATGCCTGGCTCCAGTTTGTATCTTTTTCTTATTTGAGTTGTAATAAACCTTAAAGACAACTAATTACTGCCGTCACAAGCATGTCTTACTATGCTTCTTGAAAAGAGGATGACTACTAGTTTTCTCTGTCCTTAGCAATTTGTATAATAATGCCTGGGAACTTAGTGAATATGAAAGGAAATAAATGACTTGTAATATAATGTAGGAAAACCAGTTGTGAACTGTTAGTAAAACTTATTGTCATTTAGATAGATTTTGAAATGAATGAAAATCTACCATTATATATCCAGAGCATTAAATTTAGTCCTTTTATTTATGTACTAGTCTAGGTACCATCATGGTGGAATAAAGTAAGTTAGATAGCACTATTTTTCATATTGTTTCTTTGTATGAATAGAATAAATGAGAGATACTAAGTTATAGAGGTTTGGGGGATTTTTGTTTTTTGAGACAGGTTCTTACTGTGTAGTTCAGGCTAGACTTGAACTCATGGTATAGCTCAGGTTTAGTCTCCTAAGTGCTGGGATTGCAGGTGTATATCATCATACCCCCTGCATGTAGTTGTTCTTTATTATTTAATTAATTTTCTTGATTAGATCAAGTAATATATCAACTTATTGTTGAATATACCCTGATTGAAGTAGCATATGTTCTTGGTAGATGTAATTATGTGGTCACAGACGTTTTGACTCAAAAAAGTCTTTTGAGATTACTTAGCCTAAATCTTCACACATCAAATGAGGAAATGGAAACCGAGAAATTAAGGCAGAGCTATAATATTGCCTGGAGATACGGTTGAAGTGTTATTTGAAATCCTTCATAATCTTAAAATTAGGTAGTTGAGAAGTATCTGTAACTTTTCATTCTGAATTTTCTTTTCTATGCTGTTGGAGTTTTTTTTCTTTTGGAAGGATTCCAGTTCATTTTATCATTCATGTAACTGACATTTTTAGTTCCTGTTCTAAATCACATACAGAAATACTCATATACTATCCTTACACATTGATACATTAAACCTTTGCGATATTTTCATGGTGAGTAGGACTGGCTGTTAACTTTAAAGTTTAACCAAAAAGATAAAAGAAAGAACTGCACAGGATTTATTAACTGTTTTCCTCCCTTTGTGGCCTAATGTATGACTTACACATCTTAGAGCCTTATGAAAGTGTTACTGATCAGATAAGTAAGTTAGGTGGTATGATGCATTCGTGTGTGTGTGTGTGTGTGTGTGTGTGTGTGTGTGTGTGTGTGTGTGTGTAGTGTGTAAGTATGCCTGAGTATATATATATATATGCTTGCTTGTTTTGCATGGCAGGACATGTGCTATTGACTTCAGTCACTTAAGTGCATGATTCTATTAAATTCAGGGTACTTTTTAAAAAGTTGAATTATTTCTGATGTCATTAGAATAGATATGTTTGAGCTAGCACCATCAACTATAATACTCACATACTCAAATCATCAGCGATTATACTCATAATCTACGTTTATGAGTAACAGTGCAAAATTTCATAGGCAAGACAATGAAAATAAATGCTTTGATGGTGCTTGTAAGTTTTATTTCCATAGTACACTATTTTAAGGAGCACTGAAGCTAAATTCTTTAATTCTTCAATTTACATATGCCTACGGATGTTAATGAATTTTACTGAAGCTTAAAAATATAAATAGTTAAATCATGTTTTTCAGATTGCTGAGCTTTAGGGCATTAGGAATATTAACTTAAATCTGACTAAAAGCTTAAGGCCAGAAAGATAAAAAAGGTTATTTTGTGGAATTTTGTGCATTCTGAGCTATCCTGGGGAGGGATTGTACACTAGGAAAATCTAAATGAAGTATAAGTAAAGGCTGTTTGTTTCTAAAGACTGACAAAAATGTCTAAAAAGCAATATGGTATGTAGTATGTGTTACACTACAAATTACAGGGTCATTGTTTTGGAAATTATAGACCAACTTTAACATCTGTTTTTTAGGCAGTTTAATTGTGGGTCTGAAAGAAGGCTGGTCATTGTAAGATTCTTAAATGAGTACTAATGATTTCCAGGCCCACAGAAACCTTCGTGCTGTAGTCACTTATCAGGAAAGGGCTGGATAGAAGAAAGTCTTTGTATTTCGTGTGCAGTTCTTCCACCATCTGCCATCATGTGGCTGCCTTTAGAATATAAGGCCTCAAAAACTAGCAAGAGCCTTTCATGGTAAGAGGGACACGAGTTAAAAGTGACAAAAAATGAGATGATTGGACCTTTAATTATTTTTATGTTTATCTATATGGAGTCACTATAAAAAGAACCTCAGTTTTCAGTAGTTAATTATAATACTCGTTATGGTGGTAGTTATATTATCTTAGAGACGTGGTATTATTATAGGAATCAGTAGCACTTACAAAAAGTGTTCTGCTTCTGAAAAGTTACACATTAAATTTACTAAAGACTGTCAGTTGTTGAACACCTACTCTGTACCAAGCACTTTTATGTTATTATCTGTCATACAAAAAAAAAATTGTTGCCAGTTTTACGGATGAGAAAACTTTTTAAAGAGCTTAATTAATGGTTGGGATCACTCACACAATCAGTGGCAGAATCAGAATGTGATCTGGGTATACTCTATCCATATTGCTTCTGTTACCCTGGGCTGCCTGCCGTGCTTTTTAGATGATATGCTTCCAGCTTCCAAATACAAAAATGCATATTTATAGTTGGGAAAAATACATGAATGTATACTTGTGTGCATATAGAAATACATTTTCTATTTTTGTAAAACATTAAGAAATTTAATATAGAGTAATAATTTGGTAATAGTTTGGACAGTCCAATGATTTGGCATTAAACGTAGCATTAGTCAGTCATTCCTTTGGGTAAGAGAACACAGGCTGACCTGCTTTCATTTGACTTATATTCATCTGAGCTCTTACTCTCACTCAGATTTTTAAAAACATTTTTATTCTTTATGAAAATTACTAATAATTTGTATTAAACATATTTGTAGAAAACAAAGTTCTTCAGCTCAGGGTTCTCAAATTATGATAATTAGGTTGTAGAGAGTGTTAGTGTCTGCTAAACACATACAGAAATGAAACCGGTGGCTTATATTCATACATTTTTCATGGATTTGAAGTTTTTAGCCATGTGTCACACTCCTTGCCACCTGTCCACAGAAACAGATATAGAATGAACTAGGATGTCAGAAGGAGATATGTCCGATCCTTGTGCATTCTGTTACACATCTGTTGTAGAAGTTGGTTTGATAACTCTCTGGTCTTTATGTTTATACCTTTCCATTATATAATATACTCTTTCTGTAATTGATAAGCCAAAGGATTAAGAACTTGCTGTCTACCTTGTAACTATTTAGAGCCGCATATTTTTAAAATCTTTACTGTGTGTCCAAGTCATTACAAATAATCCAAGAATTTTGGTTTGAAATATGAGATACATAAATATACTTTTATTATTTAAAAGGAGCAGAAGCAAATGAAATTGATGATTATAGTTTTAATCAGCCATGGGTTCCATAGCAGATGTAGCATGATAATATAGTTGTATATTTTGAATTCTCATTAGATCTAACACTAATTTGTGACTATTGCATCAACAAATATTTCTCACCTACCTACTAGATGCTAATGAGCAGGCTTCTGTTGGACTTAAGATTTTCATCCTTTAGAGTTTGCTGTCATTTAGAATTAGTAGTCCAGGTGTCAAGAAAATTTACTCCGTTTCCACTGCAGTGATGAAGAGCGATACAGATACAGGGAATACGCAGAAAGAGGCTATGAACGTCACAGAGCAAGTCGAGAAAAAGAAGAACGACATAGAGAAAGACGACACAGAGAGAAGGAAGAAACCAGACACAAGTCATCTCGCAGGTTTGTGTTTTAATAAAGTAATGATTCATTTTGAAGCCATAAATTAATTGGACTTCAGGAAGTAAGAGCAAACACTTCCAAACAGCCAGTAACATGTGTTTCTGAATGGAAATTCAGAATAATCTGTTGAAATAGTTGGTGCCTCATGAGCTTCAACAAAGAATTTTTAAGTCTAACAAGATTATCCCAAAACCAAAACTAGCATGGAATAAAAATAATATGAGAGATTTTTGTTCATTACATTGGGAGAATGAAAATTTTAATATATGAACAAATCCTTAATATTAAATATTATTAAAGCAGTGTTTAAAGAAACAATCTAGAGCTGAGGATGTAGGTCAGTGGTACTATGCCTGCCTGACAAGCAGAAGGAAGCAGGTTAGGGCTTGTAGTGCCCTCTCCCCTCTGAAGAAAAAGGCACTATATTTTAATGCCTATTGTTTGAGGAAAAGCAGCCCCATGAAATAGAATTTCCTATTCTAAGTATTTCAGTTTCTATTTTGTATTACAGTCTTTAAGAATAAAGTAAAGAGGCTGTACTAATCTGGAACAGTACTGGCAATGTTGATCATATATTAATGTAATCTCTGCATAAAAGATTTCATTAAGACTGATTACTTTCTAACTAAGTTTATGAGAAAAAGAATGGGTTAAATTATCTTAAATGTGAGTAGTGGTTTTTGATCATTAATCATATATTTAAACATTTTGAAATAGAGCACACTTTTTTCTCTGTTCAGTAATAGTAGACGTCGTCATGAAAGTGAAGAAGGAGATAGTCACAGGAGACATAAGCACAAAAAATCTAAAAGAAGCAAAGAAGGAAAAGAAGCTGGGAGTGAGCCTGCCCCTGAACAGGAGAACACTGAAGCTGCACCTGCAGAATAGGCAAAGGTTCTGCCTTCTGTGTATAATAGTACCACAAGTAGATACTATAAATCGCATTATTTTTCTGGATAATGTTTAAGAAATTTACCTTTAATCTTGTTCAATTAGTATGAAAAGTTAACTTTTTTTTTTTCCCAAAATAAAACTGAATTTTTCATGTTAAGTTAAAAATCTTCATTTTTTAAATATTTAAAAAGTACAAAGACGGCGGTGACTTTATATCCAAGAAAGTAATGAGAATGAATCACTTCGGGGATTAGGAGAGCTGTATTGAGCTATGTACATACACAGTGTCTGACTGTCGAGAATCACATGGCCACTTTTCCAGTTAAATAGCAGTCTCATAAGAAGTTGCATCACAAAGGCATCACAAGCCTCTGAACCATGAGATTAGAACTACTCTTTATCATTACCACTATGGCGCTCTTGTTCAGCATATGAAAGAACTGTACACATTTTTGATACCATAGTGTTTGATAGTAAGTTTTCAGTGTTCTACACTTGGGTCATGTTAAAACTAAACCGAGCACCTTTATTATATCAAATCACTAGAGTCTGTAAGCCATACAGGCTGCAAGTGCCCTATATATAATTGCAGGCAGATACATGCACAAACATGGCTGTGACACAAACTGGAACCACCTCATGGACATGTATCTGAGCCGGGGTAAAGCTCATTTGTCCTTTCTGGATGTGTTTTCCAAGACTCATTGATGAGTAGCATGTGGAGTTTTTATACAGTTACTGATTATTTTGAACAACAGTAAATGTCGTGACAGGAGCTTTGGATTAGTCATTTCTTATTAAAACTAAGAAAATACAAGGTTCTAATGGAACTTTTAGGGATAACATGTCAAGGCTATTTATGTTACAAATAGCAACAGATAATTTGGTGTTTGAAAGAATAAATTACGAGGGTCTTTTAAACAGTGATAAGTAATAATTAGAATCACAAATAGAGGTATAATTTTTGAAAAAATTTATTTTACACTTGAACATTTCTTAGCAATACAGTTTTTATGTCCTCTTGATAAATTTTTTGTCCTCTTGTTAAATTTAAAATTCTCATAGTGGACTCAGCAGAACTCGCATTAGACAAGATCTTTAAATTGATGGTTGGAATGGGGCTTAGAAACCACTTTTAGCTCAGTGGCTTTTTATTGAATAGAAAAATATAAACTTAAAAGTTGTGGAGTAATGTGAAGTCTGAGAAGGGTCTCTGAGGTATAACGGTCTTCATTAGATCATACATTTCTTCACATTTTTTATAACCTTTAAATATAAAAATTGACAAGATAAATATATTATTTCAGTTTAGCCTATTTGTGATTTTTTTTTTGTTTTTCTGAGAACCATCAGTGATTTATAAAAAAGTGCCAGGCCAAGAAACGATAGTGAGAGTAATTCTTCCTTTAAGGTCTTTGAGCATCCTTGTCAAGCAGCCAGATGTCATTCCTGATGTACTTCTTCCATTGACAGCAAGCAGCATATCACCACATCTAAAGAAAGCAATTAAAGATAAGTAATTACTATCTTCATCCATAGCTGGATTAATTCTGATGCCTCTATTTTTGCTGTGTCTGTCCATTTTAAAACTACCTTACTTCTAACTAAGGAGTTTACCTTTACTTAAATTCTTTTATGAGACCAACAGGATGTGTGATTTTGTATTTCTTGGATGATAAATGCTACACAAATGTTTTAATTTCTTACCCATCCCATCCTGAAGTAAATACATAGCTTATTTCAAGTAGAGCCAAGCTTTTACATATAGAAAACAAGATATTTGAATATAATTTTTTTGTTAAGTAGTCCTTATCATTACCTAATTCTTCCATCATTGTATGCTGGCATTCCTTCAATAATGGATTTGATAAAAAAAGGTTTGTGCTCGTTGTTTTCTTCATATCCTCCTACAACACAGAAGCCCAGACTTCCAGCTGTGTTTCTTCGTAATACAACATCTTTACAGTTATTAAAGTACCTGAAACAGAATGTAATCTGTATATGTGTACAGTTCACTATTAATTTATAATTTCATCTCCCATTCCTTTCATTGGTAATTTTCTCAAAGCTGGGTAGCACTGAACAGATCCCACTCAAAACTGTGCCATAGTTTAGTAGATTTTAACTTTTTAAACCATTTTTCCCATAGCTGAGCACTTTTAAAAACTGGCATCACCTGTTGTTAAATTTTTACCTGTATGTTTACTGAAAAAAATAATCACATTTCAGGCTTTAAAGTTTCTTAAAGTTTGAATTATCAGGAAAGTTAGGTATGTCTAAATGCTTATTGAAATACCAAAGTGAAACATCATCATATTTTTGTGGATATAATTGAATGAAGCCAAAACTCCTTTGAATAAGTGATTAATCTCAAAGCTTAATTTTAAGCTAATTAATGAAGTGAAATTTGTTTGATCTTTGAAAAATACTAGTTTACATACTAACAAGCTTAACAAGGTGTAGTCAAAGTAAATGGAAATTGAGGTACATTTAAAGCTTGCCAGAAGAACGTGGAGGAGGAAAAACAGGGAAAACTAAAGTGAATGTTATAGAGGGAATAAACGGAATCAGAGAAGAAAAGATGACAGCTCTTCTGTAAGTAGAACACTCAGCTAACATAGAACATAACATTTAAGAAATTCTTTTAGAACTGAGTGGCCTTTGGATCAGTATTTACATAAGTGCAGGCCAAATGCAGACTGTTCCAGTTACTAAAGAGATGGAGGTGTGTGACAGGAGCTGGATTTCACTCTTCAGATTCCCTTGTCTACTGTATATGTTCCTGTCATCCAAGAACTGATCTAATAGGAAATTAGCATTTTCACATTGGTCAAGATAATGGATGTTCTGTTTATATTTATTAATTGCTTTTTGACAACTGATAAGTCTTGTGAAATATTAACTGATAACATTGGCTATTACATTTGCTACTGTTATTGCTCATCAGTAAAATGACTTTTACAAATGTTGCTGACTAACTTGAAATAAACCAAGCTGTGGAGTTGGGTTTTTTTTTTTTTTTTTTTTTTGGTGAATACTTTTAAAAAGCAGTGCTAAAACTCATCTGCAAGCCTACTTTTGTGTTCATTGTCATACCCCATTTACAAGAATCAAGTATGAATGGGCCGGGGATTTAGCTCAGTGGTTCCAGCGCCTGTCTTGCAAGCGCAAGGACCTGGGTTTGATCCCTGGTAACCACATACCATACTGGGCATGGAGACTCATGCCCAGCAGCACTTAGTACCACATACCACAGTGCTGGGCATGGTGGCTCACGCCTGTAATCCCAGCACTCGGGCAGAGGCAGGAGGATTGCTGTGATGTGAGTTGGAGGCTGAGCTCAGGGCCAGCCTGAATTACAAAGCGAGACCCTGTCTCAAAAAACCTTTAAAAAAAAAAAACAAGTATGAATGAATTTCATCAAGTAAAAATGCTGTATTTTTTCACTGTAAAAATTTGCCTGTTCTATCACAATAAATCTTGATTTCAGTAGCATATTGTTTCAGTAGGAGCTATGAACTCTTGGATATCACATTATACATAAGAGTTCACTGACTTACTGCTTAGTACAAAGCAGGTAGGTAATTGGCTGTTGACCAAACATCAAACCATTAAATCTCCACCTGGGAAACTATGTGCCTGATTTTTTTTGGAGAAAGGAAGTAATGAGATGATTGTTATCCAGAATTCTAACCATGAACTTTCCCCAGTTGTGATTCTTTAAAAAACAAATGGGTGCAGAGAGCATACTTGAAACTGCTGTAGTTTTCATTCTTATGACCATTGACTGTGGTGGTTTTCATTTAATATATCCTTTTGCCTTGCCAGTTGGTGAATAGTTTATTTTATACAGACGAGCTTTATAAACAACCATTGAAAATTTTCATGTTCCAATAAAAAAGATTCACTTTAATAGTCATGAATGTGTCTATTTCCCTTTACTCTTCATATTAGGGAGAAGGTATTTATTTGGGTTGTCTTTGAGATGTTTGATGCGTATGTGTCCTCCGCCCTTGAGATCTCTTGATGAATAAGACACAAACACCCCTGCTGTCCTGCAGCTTCCGTATAAGTAGGTGCCGGTGTTACTAGCATTGATTTGTCAAGGGTGTTTTCCTTTAGTTGTGTCATATACTTGCCTTTGTTGTTAAAGTCAAGACCTGGGGTAGTTCTGACTTTTTTGAAGTTCTATTATTTCACTCCACTGAGAAACATGGCAGGTTTTTTAGATCAGTGACCTTTGAAATAAAATAACTACCTCAGAGTAACTGAGTTTTCCTATTCTGAACTTAGTTGAGGCCTGAGGAACAGCAAGGCTTTGGCCCTTATTCTCATTGAGAAAATTATGGTTACCTTAAAAGTCTAACTCCACTGAATGAGTTACTGAGTATAGGGAAGTCTTGACATACTCAAGAAGTTAAGGCTTTTCTAAAATTTCCCTGTATCCCTTTACACAATATATGAGTGTATTCAAAACTCCATTAGGAGGCCAAGGATTTAGCTCAGTGGTTCCAGTACCTGCCTTGCAAGCGCAAGGTCCCAGATTCAGTCCCCAGTAACTGCATACAACAATGCCAAGTGTGATGACTCACACCCATCAGCAATCAGTACCAGTACCAGAGTGCCGGGTGTGGCGGCTCATGCCTGTAATCCCAGCACTAGGGAGGCAGAGGCAGGAGGATTGCTGTGATGTGAGTTTGAGGCTGAGCTCAGGGCCAGCATGAATTACAAAGCGAGACCCTGTCTCAAAAAAAAAAAAAAAAAAAATCCATTGGAAAACACAGCTTGGCCTCAGGAATACTAAGACTAAAGTACAGCATTAAAAAATACAATAAGTCTACCCTAAAGATAGTTTTGAGATGAGTAATGTATATTTTACCAGGTTGAAGCTTAAAACAGCAGAGTTTGGAAAGGCAGTTGGTGGTGTTTGGAGTTTATCCTGAGCACAGAAAATTAAATAAATCTGTACCCACTATCTGTCTTTTCACAGACATAGCCCCTTATTATTTAAAACCCTGTTGAGAAAGGCCCTCAATTAAATGTAACCACTACCACTAAATGATTTCTGGTGTGTGGTACACAGCAGGCTCCCTGCTCAGATTTATTGAGCCTTTACCTGTTTGTGGATGAAGTACCTCTCGACCTGTGGGCAGGTTTATCATTTCCAGCTATTTGCAAATCAGTACTTACAGTAAGAAGTGAGTAACTCATGTTTTTATATCAAATAAATACAAAACCATATTTTAGTAGATCACAAGAATGACAAAAGCTATGTTCATTTAAATTACTTATATGAGATTAACGTGGATTATCACTGTTACAGTCCTTATTAATTACTTTCTCCCATCCAAGTACTGAGGAAGCCTGACCCTGCTTAGCTTCTGAGATCAGAAGAGAGGGTGTGTTGAGGGTAGTGTGGCCATAAGCTACTTTATAAAAGTTAGGAGGGAAACACTGAATGTTGGTATACATGTCTATATGTGTACTTAAACATATAGTCTTTAAAGACTTTAATATTGAGGTTGCTCATTTAATCTTAAGGATGGCCCTCACTGCAGTGGATAAAGAGGTTTAAGCTATTTTTTCCACTACTGTAAGAAAAACGAGCTTTGTTAAGGTGTTCTTGAGAACAAGGAAAAATTTTAAACCTGTGGCAATAAGCTCAGAATATGAATGATTAATGACAGGGAAGCGTACGAGGATTTAATTTAAATGTTCATCTTTTTCCAGTAGTAGTAGCCAGTTACAATCATTTTTCTGAAAACGTTGCAGTAAAGGGTATCATCAATACTTAATAGCCCCAAATCTCCTCTTCAAGCATTCACTCTGATCCCCACCTTCTACATTTGCAGATCATTTACTTAATGCCTCACCCCAGCAGGTTTTCTATTCCATCAAAAGTGGATCTCTGCTTTTGTTGAGGTGATTAAGAAAGACCTCTAAATAAGAGGACATTCAGTCCATGAGGTGAATGAGAAGCCAGCTATGTGAAGCATGGAAGAGTGTTCCAGGCAGGTAGAGCCTGAATTTCCTATACTTAGTTGGAAATGGAATATTAACATCATAAGAAACAGCAAAAAGGAAGCAATCTGTGCTATAGGTAATTAGAGACAGGACTAGATTTTCTTATCCTAGGTTCTTAGTTTCCCATCACATCAATTTGTAGCCTTTTAATTTGAAAATTGTATTCAAGTACTGTATGCCCATCTATAATCAAATTTTTCATTTTAAAGTATTTTAGGGTCATGTAGCTCAGGACACATGCTTAGTATGTGTGAAGCTAGCCAGCCAGCTAGCTAATATATTTTTAAGAAGCACCATTGTCTTGGGTCTGTCCTGTTTATTTCCTGCTGCCTATGTTCCTGGGCATCCACTGTACACCAGGTCATACACAGTATTCCAGACTTGATGCTCTCCTATGCAGATCAAGGTTTAGGTATCCTGTTAAGACTAAGTCATAGCAAGCTAGCAAGGACTTAAATGATGTAAAGTCACAGAAGTACCACTGTCCCCGCTTAAGTTTGCGCTGATTTTCCTATGGCATAGTTTTAAAAATGCATTTAAAGCCAGAACATCTATATTTGATACTCCATCTGGACTGCATGTCAAATTATTTTTACTAACATTACTTGACACTCCTTTTCTGCTACAACAATTTCAGGTGAAAATTAAGCTCTAATAGTTTAAAATGATTGAGCTAGTGCCCAGTAAAATGCTGGTTATTCTTTAATAATTTCATCAGATGAACAAACTAGAAATTATTACTTCATAAAATAAAATCCAGCCAGATAATCCTAATAGTTGCATAAGAGACAGCCAACACTAACAGCAAAACAATAACCATGAAGACAGGTGGTGCTAAAAGGTGAGAGCTCTGGCTTCTCCTGGCAAGTCAAGAGTCCCTGGGCCGGGAAGTTAGCTCAGTGGTTCCAGCACCTGTCTTGCAAGCGGAGGGACCTGGGTTCGATCCCCGGTAACCACATACAATACTGGGTGTGCATACTCACGCCCAGCAGCAACCAGTACCACATACTACAGTGCCGGGCCAGGTGGCTCACACCTGTAATCCCAGCACTTGGGAGGCAGAGGCAGGAGGATTGCTGTGATGTGAGTGAGGCTGAGCTCAGGGCCAGCATGAACCACAAAGCGAGACCCTGTCTCAAAAAACCTAAAAAAAACCAAGAGTCCCTGCTCAGCATCCTCCTTAATCTCCTTTTCTTTCTACCTCTTCTGTCCTACCTGCTGGTCATGCCTCTCTCCCCTCATTCACAGGCTCTAGACACACAATCCTTTTTGCTATTCCTGAACTGTGCCAAGTTTGTTTCTACCGTCAGACTTCTGTGTGAACTCATTTCTTTTGCTGTAGTGCTCTGCCATGCTTTGCATAGCTGGCTTCCTGCTATTCAGTCATGGACTAAATGTCTTGTCTTAGTCAGCTAGACATGCGGTCCAGATGGAATCAGAAATGTGTTGGAATGGAGCACTAAGTAATGATCTGGACAGATGTGAGGTGCTGATCAGAGTGGAATGCTTGAAAATGAGGCTTGGGCGGAGTGATTATTCATAATGATAGCGAAAGAACCAGGGAGATGGGAACTATTGCACAAATAAAGCAAGAAAAGACCATCATACCTCATTGTCTTAGTGCATCTTCAGGCTTTTAGTGATATTAATGATGTGTATGAAGAGTGAAGAGGGTCAGGAAGTTAGCATTGAGTGAGGGAGTGAAAAAAATGGACATAGCAAGTGTCTAACACTTTTCAACAAGTTCCTGGCTAGAGGAAAGATAAAGGTGGAGGGCCAGGAGAAGTTTAGAACTGTTCAACATGAGAAGAACTTGAACATATTGCACTGGTGAGAAAACAAAACTGAGGAGACCTGAAGACCCCCGAAGGGAGAGAGATGATTTCTGAGAAGGAGGAGAAAGAAGAAATTGGAACACCACACGGAGGAGTAGGGCTTCTCTTTCATGGTTGCAGGAGGGAAAAAGAAAGGCAGGACGTGGAATCAGAAATGCAGGTATGAAGATTAGAAATTAAGTGAGGTGTAATCCAAGGGGTTTCAGTTTGTGAAGCAGAAGGTGAATTTGTCTGCTGCGAAGAGGATCGGTACAGAATATGTGGAACCCAGAGAAAGAGAGAAGGGATGATGACAAATGGCCTGCCGTATGTGGCCAGCATTTTGACCCCACGAAGATGGGGATTGTGAATTGAAAGGGTATCAAGCACCAGGAGCGTCCTGAGAACTAGGTTTAGGACATCAAAGCAGCCACCACAGCGCAGCTAGACATTCCTGACAAAATCCCTCACAATTCTGGAACTGCTTCAGAAATGGCGAGAAGTAGAGGCAAGAGTGTTAGAGGCGAACTTATGTATTTTCAGGGAGAATAATGGCAATTTCTCTTTCTGTAAGAAAATTTTTAAAATTTCAACATTGACCGTATATATTTTATCATTCCTCATAAGTACATTGGAGGTAGGTGTTAAATACTTCTAAGATACTCTCTC